>OOFB01005720.1:121264-131264 GCA_900323305.1 Trachyrincus murrayi
TCAAGCTGCTTTTGGGATACGCCGACTATCCCAGTGATGAAGACCATGTAGCTCAGATCCAGATGCCCCTAGAGGGTGCTGCAGAAGGTGCACTAGAGCTAATGAACTGTGAGCCACCTATGAGCCATAGATCCAGGATGTCACACTTCAAGCTAATGTTTTGTAGTGTATGTGTGTTTGTTTGTCTGTGTGTTTGTGTGTGTGTGTTTGTGTGTGTGTGTGTTTGCATATTACATATGTGCATGTTTATATGTAAACACATTTCACCATTCTAACACAGAGGAAACATACATCTGGGTGCTGGGGCCAGAGGACAGAAAAGGATACGTGGGATTGCACTATCTCGTGGTGAAACCCATCGTGGAGGCCGGAGTGAAATCCATCAATGCCACCGTATCCGTCAGTTCCATTGCTGCCCAGTGCAGGTTTTGGAACGACAGTACATCATCCTGGAGTGAAAATGGCTGCAGGGTGAGTACGAACTCTACCGTAGCATCGTATTGTTACCTAAAGAGTCTATAAAGGCGACCTATTTAAATTGCATCTATTTTGCAGGTCGGTCCGCTCACCACACCGTTGGTCACCCAGTGCCTTTGTAACCATTTGACCTTGTTTGGAAGCTCTTTCTTTGTCATGCCTAACCTGGTGGACGTGTCGCGCACCGCTGAACTTTTTGCCACGTTCACCACCAATCCTGTAGTGGTGTGTTTCGTGGGGGCCATCTTTATTGTGTATCTCCTCGTGGTTATTTGGGCCCGCAGGAAAGACATCCAGGATTTAGCTAAGGTGAGCCACACTAAATGTCGCTGTTATACGTATTTATTGTGTGTTTAATTCTTTGTGAATTCAATTAACTAAGCTGCTGTTCTGGTTTAACTGCTATGAGATAGCTATGGGTGATTTCAAAGGCCGTTCTTTTGTTGTGTTTGTGTCAACGTTTAGGTGAAGATAACAGTACTTGAGGACAATGACCCATTTGCAGAGTATCGCTATATGTTGACTATAAACACTGGGCACCGCCGGGGCGCATCCACTTCCTCGCAGGTCAGTGGGCTCACTTTCCACCTCAGCCCTTCCTCAACATAAAAGAAGGGAGAGCAAAGTCTGTCACACATCACATCATGGAGTGTATCTCTGGACGTGTTTGCGTTCACGTTCACGTCATGTCCTGTCTAGCTCAACTGCTGGAGCTGGAACATGGCATTGACAGTGCCAGGGGTTAGGGGTTTGATTCCCACCCATGGGGCCACCCATGCTAAGAATGTTTGGATAGAAGACGCTTTGGATGGAAGCATCCACCAAATGGGACGCGTATGTTCAGTATGTCAACGTTTGTGTGCTACAGGTAGCAGTTACCCTGCAGGGTACCGAGGGAGAGAGTGAACCCCACCACCTCACAGACTCGGAGAAGCCTGTGTTTGAGAGGGGGGGCATGGACATGTTCCTGTTGACCACGCCCTTTTCCCTCGGGGACCTGCAGAGCGTCAGGGTCTGGCATGATAACTCGGGGGAACACCCTGCTTGGTACAGTACACCCGACACCAACAAGCAACCGATGTGTTGTGAATCTGGAACCGTGTTTACCTTTTTCCACACAGCTTTGAAAGGATATATAGAGCCTGCATGTCACGGCAGGGTCATTTACAGAGGCACCCGGAGCTATTAGGATGTATTTTGGGATCATTTGAGATATGTTCATGTTAATTATAAACCTTATGTGATTTTGTTAAATCCATAAGCCTACTTGAGTTAATGTACAAAAAGTGACAAGAGGTGGTATTCGTTTTGCTCTTTGTAACTCACAAGTTCCACATCGTTTTAAACAAGTGACGGCTGTGTGAGAGTGAAAATGGCAGTGAAAAATGTACAGTAGTGCGATTTTTGATTCTTGAATGAGATTGTTAAAAAGGAACGTGCGTGTGTTTATTTGAAGGTATGTCAACAAAGTGATGGTGCAAGATCTGGAGACGGGACAGAAGTGGCATTTCTTGTGTAACTCATGGCTATCCATAGACATGGGAGAGTGCACTCTAGACAAAGTTTTCCCAGTGGCAACAGAAACGGACCTGAAGAGATTCAGGTACAAGCAGCCATGTCTTTAAGATCACACTAAAATACATCAAGATCCATTTAAATGCAATGTGCAATTCTAAGTGACTCTTACATCCAATACATATATCCATATTTTGCATATTTCTTACTCTTGTTTATTCTTCGTTCTAGCAATCTGTTCTTCATGAAGACTGCCAAGGATTTCCGCGATGGTCATATTTGGTTCTCTGTGATTAGCCGACCGCCCTGTAGCACGTTTACACGCGTCCAGCGAGTCTCCTGCTGTTTCTCACTACTGTTGTGCACCATGCTCACTAGCATCATGTTTTGGGGTATTCCTACCGATCCATCGGAGCAAACAATGGACCTCGGTAACTATCTATTCAAGAGCACATGTCAACAGGAGCTCAGAATTATATTTATTCTATAGTAAGTATAAGGTGTTTTTTTCTCTGTCTGGCTTTTAAAGGTCATATTGAATTCACATGGCAACAAGTTCTGATTGGATTCCAGAGTTCCATCATCATGTTCCCCATCAACCTCCTCATCGTGAGCATCTTCAGAAACACTCGTCCGCGTCAGAGCAACGCCAAGCCGGATGCCTCCAAGCAGGGCAAGTCTGGCCGCCGCGTGTGCCCCTCGCAAACCCCCCCACAGAAGGAGCCCAGGGCCATCTCCCCCGACACTGTGATTAAGGTAAAGTCAAGCAAAAGCCTTATTATCGACCACGCAGAGCAGTGGTCGAAGTTCTTCGAAACGTGTTATTCGCATGCCAACAACAAAGTCAACAACACCATTTTGGCTGTTTTCATATCAGGACATCAAGAGAATTGCTCAGTCACTCTCAAAAGTGATGAAAAGCCCAATGCCTGCACTGGAGCTGAAGCCCGGGCAGCCAGCTGACATCAACACGCTGCTGTCTTTGGTGGAGGACATCATTAGGAAGCAAAATCGAGCCGGAGGAGATTTCTATTCAGATGCGTCCAAGAAGGAAGGCTCAATGATCCTCACGTTAGGTGCTGTGAATCTACAAGGTATCGTCCAGGGTATCGATTTAACTTCCTTCTAGTTGTGCAGCATTCAAGTGATTCTCTGTTCACTCATCGTCGCTATATCAGGTTGAAATGTCTGTGTGTATAATGTATTGGAATCACCTACACGGCTCATCATCATATAGACGTTCTCACAAAGCCTTCACAGGCCCATATTAATCACCAGAAGAGAACAGGCCTTCATCACAGAGGTGTCAATCCATTTAATAGTAGGGGCGAAGACTAAGGTGTAACTAAGTTAATTAAGCCAGTGCCCATATTTAATGCCATGAGATACACCTGTGTTCGTCCCTACTATTACACCTCTGTGATAAAGCCCTATCCCTCCTTATCGTAAACTGTACTATAGACCCAGCGCCGTTTAATATGCAAACTAAACAATTGCACTTGTATGTATTTATATTTCTTTACATACAGAAACCACCATGTGCGGCAGCCCGGAGAAAACAGTGGATGTCGTCCAGAAGATGAGCAGTAACAGCCAGTATCTGTACAGGCAGCTTCGCCACGTTGAGAAGGAACTGTCCCTGCTGGGACCGTCCCGTTTCCCCCACCCGGACGGCTACAGCAGGGCGGTGCAACAGGTCCAGGGGATGAAGGGCCTTCTGGAATATCACCTGCCCTCATCCAGCCAGCCGGCGTATTCTTCCTCCAGCCAGGAGGAGAGCGTCAACGGAGACGGCGCTAAGGGAAAGTGCTGTCAAGGGGGGCTACCCTGGTGGTTCGTGTTTGTCGGCTGGTCCCTGGTGGCGGCGACCAGCGGCGTCTCGGGCTACTTCACCATGATGTACGGGCTGACCTACGGGAAGGACCGCTCCATCAGTTGGCTCATCTCCATGGTGGTGTCCTTCGTTGAGAGTCTCTTCATTACCCAACCTCTGAAGGTGATACACAAATACTAATAATATATGTGTATGCAAAAATAATAATGAAATTATCTTCTCAGAAGCTTATTGGTTTTTGCTATATTGTAGAAAATCGAATATCGAATCTAATATGTTTTTCCCTACTAAAGGTTCTTGGATTTGCTGCATTTTTTGCTCTGGTTCTGAAGAAAGTTGACCAGGAGGATTATGGAGAACCTCAGGTGGAGGACACTTTGAGAACTTCAGGTATGTGACGAAAGATCCGAATGCGATGGAAACGTTGACATTGTTTTTGTTGGTGAAAATAAACACCTTGGGAGCAATATATAGTGTGCTGACTACTCTTTCCAACATATTGTTAGCCCACTTGCAAAAAAATTAGATATGCGTGTTCTCCTTCTATACTGTTCTATACAATGCTGCTGTTATGACTTGTTTCATTTGTACTTGTTAAGCTCCAGCTGGGTGTGTTGTGTGGGGTTAGGAAGCGCCATGATGAGAGGATAAACCACTTCACGCTCTCTCACAGATGATCCTGATGCCGTGCGGGCAGCCAGGAGGGACAGCAACTGCAGTTTCTACCAGCCTCCACCCCCCACCGACATAGAGAGGATGAGGAGCAACATGATCAAAGAGCAGAAAGTCTATGCTCTCATTAAGGAGATCTTTGGTGAGGTGAAACACACGCACACAGATGTGTGTGTGTGTGTTTGTGTATGATGGATGGATGAATGGACAGATGGCAGGACGGGTGGATGAAAGTGACAAGAGTGAATATCTTGGGAAGATACTGACTTGAGAGGTACTAAGTCTGTATGTAATTATGCAGCTTATGCTGGATTCATGTGGATGCTGCTGCTTGTGGCCTATGGTCAGAGGGATCCGAACGCGTACTTCCTGACGCGTCACATTCAGCAGAGCTTCAGCAAGGGGATCTCGGACACCATGAGCATCAGAGACGTGTTCGCCTGGACAAACACTTCTCTGCTGAGAAATATTTTCGGAGTGCATGCGGGTAAGTCATAGCGTACAGTTGGTGTTATTCATTTTGAATACGCTACCTTGAAAGATTCACATTTTAAAGGAAAAGAGACTGTTTTCAGATGACAAGGTGTATACGATTTTATCTCTTTGTTGCAGAATTATTATAATTATTTTCTTTTACTTAGGCTTTGTAAAGGCTTTCCTCAGTGAATGTTGCGTTTTATATTCGTAACAGGATTCATCACAGATGGAAACTCTAAGCTTGTAGGTAACGCCCGACTCCGCCAGGTGAGGGTGCAGAAAAACTCTTGCCTGATTGTCAAGTCCATGCAATCGGCCGTGCCGGACTGCCATGCTCCATACTCATGGGAGGTGGAGGATATGGGTTCCTATGGTCCGTCCTGGAGCCCTTCTGGGAGTGATAATGCCTCACAGAGCCTCAGTAGCCCCTGGAACTACCAGCCCCAGGCTCGACTCAAGGCCCTGCCCCTCTGGGGGAGCGTGAGGCTCTACAGAGGAGGGGGTTTTGTGATGGATCTTGGGCCATCCATAGAAAACTCTAGCAGGTATGCCTGTGGTTACTGATAGGAACCGTGCCTAATTTGTAGAGACAACATGAATAAATATGAACACGTTTGACATGCCATAGTGAAATTATATTGATTAAAAAGCTACTTTTACCATGTTCACAAAGCCGAAATTTGACACAAAGCCTGAACCAGTGATGTTATTGTATGACTGAAACAGTAGTGGCAATAAAAAAAATAATATAGAGATATAATGTATAAGTTTTCATATGAAACCCAGTAATAAAATAATGCCATGTTCTGTTTTCAGAACTCTTCGCTATCTATTTGACAACACCTGGCTGGATGTGTACACCCAAGCACTATTTGTAGAGTTCACTGTTTACAACGCCAACATCAACCTCTTCTGCATTGTCACGCTCATGCTAGAGACCACTGCCATAGGTACGTAACACGGAGAACACCACTAGAGTTCATCATGTCTTAAACACGCTCTGTGTACCATTGTCTGTGTATAGCCGTCGTTTTAGCTCAAAATGAAAGTGAAAGTAAATGTAATAACAAAAAAGATCCACCACTTTCAACTGCTTGGTTATTCAAACGGTTTAGGCGCTTTCCAGCACTTCATCTCCATCCATAGCGTACGTAACTCCCTCGTTGACCAAGGCTCTCCACACACACCACCAAAGTGATCGGTGGATTGAGTTGTCTGTGGAGGGGTTTTATTCTTTAAAGGTGCTGTAGGTAGTTTACCTTTAAAGAACGCCCCTCCCTCTCTCCGCTGCCTCCCTCCCTGCGTTTCTCTGCCATTGAGAAGTGTTGCATTCGCACACCTGCGGTGGAGCTATGATAACACAGTTGTGCGCCTGTGATTGACAGGCAAGTTAGATTCCCGGAACTAATCAGGGAAGAGATGCCCTGATTGGTCGAACGGGCCGGGAGCGGTTCAAATCTAAATTGTCTCATACAGAGGCAAGCGCCGGGGTCAACTAGAAACAGATATTCTCACTGATCATTTCACTCACTAATAGCTGACGGATGGCTATGGAATTTCTAACAAATTTCACTGGGATTATAGCTCTTGAATCTTACCTACAGCACATTTAAAATCATTTCAAATAAATAACTATGAACAAGCGATGCCTTTAATGTTACAGAGTGCAGGTTTAATATTGATCAATATTGACTTTCAATACGACCAGGAGCCTTCCAGTTCCGGAGCGAGCTACAAACCGTCCGTCTCTACCAGTCTCCCGGTGGTCTTCACATCTTCGTCATGGCTTCGGAAGTCATCTACTTCCTTTTTATCATTTATTACATGGTTGTTCAGGTAAAATAATGTATCCTGAACCATAGACTGTATCAAATAGAACCCAACCTAAAACAGTTGATACCCGGAAGTTATTCTGTTTCATATTCACAGTCTGTGTGTGTTCATGTTCTCACAGGGGAAGCTCATGAAACAACAGAGTTGCGCTTATTTCAGGAACAAGTGGAATCTGTTAGAGTTGGCTATCATTCTTCTCAGCTGGAGTGCCCTGTCTGTCTTCATCAAGAGGACCCTTCTGGGAAACCGAGACATGGCTTACTATCAGACGCACAAAGACCAGTGAGTCATTGACAAACTCAGAGAAACCTGTTTTGTTTCACTGAATGAACAGGAACTAGATTCGCCAGTGCTTCTGTAATCGGGTAGACATGTAGACATGCCAGTGTCAGTTCATGTCAGTTCAGTTGTGTACACAGTGATGTGCCGCCTTAAACTGTTCTGCTTATTATGCTATGTCTCCCCATTATGCCACCCATTGCACTAACCATCCCTGGTAGGAGGGATCCCTCTTTCTGCGTTCCTTCTCAAGGTTTCTTCCTTGGTAATTAAGGGTGATTTTCTTTACCCTTAGAGGGCTTAGGGTTAGAGTGGTGTTGTATAATGTGGCCTGTGAAGCCCTTTGAGACTGCAACTGTGATTAAGGGCTACACAAATGAAATTGACTTGACTATATTTGCAGATTTCCCAGTTTCCATGAGACAGCCACGGCGGATGCAGTGCTGGGGTATCTGATCGCCTTCGTAGTGTTGCTGGCTACGATCAAACTGTGGCACCTGATGAGACTAAACCCTAAGCTGCACATGATCACGGCCACACTGCAGCGGGCCTGGACTGATATCTCCGGCTTCCTTGTGGTCATTACCATTATGTTCCTCGCCTACTCCATTGCGGTAAGACCCAATGTGAATGTTTCACAAAGAATCCTTATAATTCATATTTGATTAAAATACAAAACTACTCTGAATGTGCATATGTAGACAGAGTCTCTGGATGTTTGGAAGTTCTGCAAGTTTTATTGTTGAAAACTGTGATCTCTTTTTAATTCTATTACTGTCCTTTACTTTGTGCTGTGACCCCTGAATTTCCCATCTGGGATTAATAAAGTACTGTTTTATCGTACCTTGTCTTAAAAATACAAATCTTTTGATCTTTAGTGTAATCTTATGTATGGCTGGAAGCTGTACTCATACCGCACTCTGCTTCATTCGACCTTGACCATGGTCAGCCTGCAACTGGGAATATTCAACTATGAAGAGGTCAGTGTCAGACTAATTTTCCTTTAACACGTTCGATAACAGTAGATTTGTATTGGTGCTTATCTTTATCCTATCCCCTTCCTCAGGTTCTGAATTATAACCCGTTGCTTGGTGGATTCCTGATTGGCTCTTGCATTGTCTTCATGACCTTCGTGGTTCTGAACCTCTTCATATCTGTCATCTTGGTAGCGTTCGCTCAAGAGCAGATCCATCATAAGGTGTGTCGTTTTGATCTTAAGTATTGATCGATAGGTCAAAAACTAAAAGGGATGCTTTACCTTATAGCTGACCGTGTCGAACATGATCACTTGATTGAATGGGTATCATCAGTCGTTGTCAGCCTCATAGCTATGGGTATATCACTGTAATAATCCCTGTAATCTAACAGGATCTGGAGGAAGAATACATGTTTTCTCTCTGTATAAATGCTTGTCTTTATGTCTTACTATCTCTCTAGCCATCCGAAGAGGAGGAGATTGTGGACCTGATGCTGATGAAGCTCTGCAGTTTGGTTGGAATCAAGTTCAAGGCTCAAAGCGGTCCGAGTCAGAACACAGTCGTCTCCTCATCTTCAAATAACGGAGTCTCAATGATTTCATCTAATATCTGTTTGAATTAAACAATAATCATTTTAGTTAAGTAACATTTATATTCCAACATTTAGAATGTTGTAATAATATAATGTGTAGTAATTAGACTATGTATATTACAATTTGTATTTGTCCACTTCTATAAAGCTATTATTATTGCTGCTATTGTTATTGATATTCTGACAAATATATGTTGTTATATATCATAATAGCATTATTAGCATACTATAGGCCTACTGATGTATATTTTCTTACAAATAAATTGGTGTTGCTCTAATACAACTTTTTGAAATGAAAATATTTTCTTTCTCGCATTTTCAATCTCTTTGGTTGATTGTAGGCTACTTGATATTGATATTATTGTTCAGTACTAGGGCTACTGCTGCGGCACAATAGCCTATTTCTCCTGCCCCCAAGTCGCTATAGAAATTCCCACATATTGGGTGTCTATTTGGACAACATTCCTCATATTTCGGCTTCTTCTGTTACATTAGAAGTTACGCAACCATAACCTGTAACAGGAATGAGAGCGTTTAAAACTTTTCTTGTTTTATCTCCCACTAATGTAGCCTACAATTTAACCTGTTCATATTTGACTGGATTATATTCCTACCAGGCTGAATATTTTAGTATTTTTTTTGTATCACCTAAATTAATCTGTCATTAACTGACTGTCATTGAAAATCTTTGATGTCTTCAACAGATTTGGTTTATTACACAGAAACAATTTCATGATTAAAGAAATTGTGTTTCTTGGGAATTGGCGTCCCTACGTCATGACATGGGCGTTACACATGAGTTGCTTTGGCCCACATACACATTCATAGTGAACTCGACCAGCAGCCAATGTTTGACAGCCGGGCAGGCTGACTTCAAAGTAGATGATTTCATTATAGATGACTGTTAAGTTTGTAAATCACTTTCTTTAACGTTTCAGCGAGGAAATAGTTATTTCGGGAAAACGTCACGCGTCGTTTTAGAGCGTATCCGATTTCTCTACTCTGAGGCATTGCGATGCCCTCTGACTTTATATCACTTCTCAGCGCAGACCTCGACCTGCATTCACCCAGATCTCTGTACTCCAAAGGTAAAACACACTTGTTTGTTTTCTACAACTTGTTGTCGTTATGTGTCTGTAATTCAGTTTGATGGCATTTAATCACGCGTGTGATTTATTCGTAACCGCTGCGTGTCCGTTTGACGGACAGCGAAGTTTCTTAATATGTGCTTAAAAATGATGCGAAGTTTTGAGGCACACTTGTCCTCTTGGTAAAAACGTCCTTAACCCTCCCTCGAATCATTTTTCCCATTATTTTTTGTCATCGACTTACAGTAAAAATGCA
>OOFB01005721.1:34494-51994 GCA_900323305.1 Trachyrincus murrayi
ACAATGAAATTGTCGATTTGAGAGGCTAAATACGCTTAGTAAAAGCAAATAAAAAGTAAACCCTAGAAATAGAAAAAGAGACTTGTGTGACATGAAGTTAAAGGCTGCATGACATCGGCACAGAGTGCGGATGTACATTCACATTATACAGTGTGCGGATATACATTCACATTATACAGTGTGTGGATGTACATTCACATTATACAGTGTGTGGATATACATTCACATTATACAGTGTGGTGTGTGGATATACATTCACATTATACAGTGTGTGGATATACATTCACATTATACAGTGTGCTATTCTATACTTCAGTTCAAATGACAAAGGAGGTTGAGAAAAAAGCACTATCATATATATATGTGACTCCCAGAAGCCATAGCAATGTATGTATAGTATTCTGGGTATATATATATATATATATATATATATATATATATATATACTATACATACATTGCTAAGGCTGCTGGGAGTCACATGCAATGATTAATGAGCTTTGTAACTTGTCCAAGTAAGGCCCACAGACAGCATATGCTCTTTTTTTTTAATTCACATGAATTGATTTTTTTTCACACTACACTGTAGGCTGCATGGCTTTTTTAATGGAGCCTCCACTTCCAATTCCTTTCCCCTATTGCTGGAACTTCCACAAAACAAGAGAGGAAATCCAATGTACGCATTTCGACGGAAGCTTTTTTAAATGAATTTGGGAAACTTTACATTCCTGCTCTCGGAATTACGAGATGCGTATCGCGTAAAAACATGAAATTATCTCATAATTACGAGATATCTTGTGGAAACGATAAAAACCAATTTACGATACGTATCTTGTTAAAAGGAGATCAATGTTTTTATGTTCAGGCTCAATTAAGCCAATCTAGATAACGTATTAACGAGTCACAGATTTGAACCCGCAATCTAGGATTCAAAGGCGTTTGTTTTATCGCTTCACCATTAATTAATAGATATACAGTATGTACATACAGTATGTACTCTCTACACAGGGAACTATGTGCACCGCCTTTTACGTACACGCATACATTATTCTATTTTTATCTGATCATTTTCTTGTAATTAAGAAGTCTTTTCTCATGTTCATGTAATATCTCATTTCTACATTTATAACAGCTGGCAACACGGATATTTTTAATTGAGTCTCAATGACTATATTATTCGTCTGTGAATCTGGAGCTTACTACTATATAGCTATTTGAACAGCTATTACCAATACTCATTTTAATTTGCTACACTAATAATTCAGTTCAGTTTGTATTGCCTGGGTGATTGGAAATTTAAATGAACAAAAACATAAATTTTGCATACGAGAGCCGTGCCCATAAATAATATATTTCAACGTATTACCTCAAAGACAGCCGTCGGTGAGTGGTAAATATCAATTTAAGTTCTAATTACATGGGGCCGACGCAGAAGAGCAGAAGATGTGTAGGTGAACAGAGTGAGCAACTGCTTACCTAACCTCCACTTGAACCAGGTTATGAAAGATAAAGACCCAGCAATAGTCTGCTCTTGTTTGAATATCGGAGAGCTTGGTTTTATGAAAATACCGATGACTGATTGGCTAAAAACATACGCATGTGTGCACACACGTATTCACACACTTGAGCCTCTTTCATACATTGTGTGTAAATTACTGGGATAACCTTTCAGGCACCGCTAGTGATTTTCACTATTCACACATGCAGCTGTTCTGGAACATTTCCGTCTTGCGCCTCGCCCTTTCACAGAATAAATGGGCAGAATAGATCGGCCAAGGGACAGTCCAACAGATGGCGGTAATGCAACATTTATGGATGCCACCCACCATAAAACTCAACAGAAGAAGAACCGAGAGGCCGGACTGAGAGGAGCTCCCTTATTTCTGAATCTGTCCGGTTTCTAGCCATTCTTGAAAAAAGGAGCTTTTTTGCAAACAAAAGAAGTTGCATTGATATTGTTCTCGAATCACCCGAAAAGCATAGATGGGTTTCCCGTTTACAAACATGGTTACAACCATGCACACAGGGGACAATAAACACACACACAATAAACCATGCACACAGGGGACAATAAACTGTATTGTTACCATGAACTACTGTGGTCACATTAGCAAATAAAGTATTTGTAATCAATGTATAAATAGTATTGTATTGCATTTTTCCTTGTAAAGCCTAAAGCATAATGGAATGATAAAACGCTATTTCCAGAGGTGAATGTGTTGGTTTGTCTTTCTTTTATATATTAATGTAGCATAGCTAATGTTTGTTTGCTCGTGTCATCCTAACATCACTGACTCTAAGACTAATAATTTGGCAGTATAAATAAATGACAGAATTTGCCCTATTGTAATTCTAAGAAATGTTAGAAGTTAACTGGGTAACGAAAAACTAACATGGCTTTCGTGGTTTAGTTCAATGACCATCAACCTGTCCACGTAACTTTTTGACAATATCAACGATGATCATGACAATAATATGTCAAAGGGTCATATTTCTATGGGTACAAGACAGCTAGCCTATTTTAAAGAGTCAATGGCAAGTTTGGCTGTTTGACATTCATCATTTTGCCTATCGATGGACATAGCCTATGCTATCCCATGATAGCATCTAGATAGGTAAACTAAGTTTTACATTGCACATTCGCGATACATTCAAAAAGTAATTCTACATTTCTTTTAAACAAACAATGTATTCACATCAAACCTCATCTAGATTATTTGTTTTGACCACAGAATCATGTCACAGTTCCTATTTTGGTCATATCCCATCCCCTCCCATATTAGGCTTATAGTACATTTATAGATTCTATATAATATATGTACTTATCTTATTGAAAAATAAGAGATATGGACGCAAAAATCCTCTAGTTATATAGATTGTAAAATCTATAAATGCACTGTAATAATATGGGAGGGGATGGGTATGTGAAGATATGACAGGTGATGGCACTCAGCCTACATCAAGCCTTCTACTATACCGATTACAGAAACAAATGAGTTCTCACTAATGGGAAAAGATTAATAGATTCTTATGCTATTCCTAAAAACGAATGGATATTGGATGTCCAAATGGCCAACTATCGTATGGCCTGATATAGGATATTATACACACCTGCAATGTTACTGATTTCATTCACAACACAACGCCGGAACACAGCCGGAAATGTCACTAGGTCTTGAGGCGGGAAATTGGTGGTACAGATTTTCCGGGATTTCGATCCCTGTTCCTATTCACATGTGACCCCATGCATGAAATGTTCCGGAACTTTTATGGGATAGACTGCATGTGTGAAAGGGACTTTGCATATGCACACACGCACACACAAATTCACACACTTGCATATACACTGTGGCAACTAGCCCTGAGATGAAGGATTCACAGGCAGGGTTACGATGCAAAAGTCAACATAGTTTTATTATGATTACAAGGGAAGGGACTTGGGGAGGCTATATTCTTGTTGAGGGTTCTGGATCCAGGGACTAACAGGGGAAACGCCAATCTGGGGACACACACAGAGGCGAGGGGGTGAGACACAGTAGGCCGGGGATGGGGTATCTGTACGTCTGTCCGTTCGTCCACTGTTCCAGTCCGTCGTCGTGTTGTTTGCAGTTGGCTCCTTGAGGGTGATACAAATGTTAATATCCCTAAAACACAATGCTTTCTTATTTTTCTATCTCTTCATCCACTCTCTCCTTTTCCCACTGTTCTCTCTCTTACTTTACCATTGGAGATTCAGTTTGCCAACCTTGCAACCACCTCCTCTGCTGGTTGTGTGTGGTGAGGGTATTTAAGCCTCCAGGCTTAATTACCCAGATTGTCGGCAGGTGTGTTACCTCCAGGTTTGCCAGAGTTGGGCTGGGAGGAATCTGTCCTCCCACACTCCTCCCCTAGGTTGTTGGGGGTGTGGCCGCTGCTCCACCACCCGGACACCACAATGCATGCACGCACATACACACACACACAATGATGCATATGCAATAATAACGACATGTATTAGTATGTGTGGAAACATGCCTAAATAAGTTTACACACACACATACACACGCACACACACAGGCGTTAACTGGCAGGTGAGAATAGCTTGCAGCAATGTTAAAAGCTATTTTGAGAGATTTGTGTGTGCGCGTGTGTCAGTGTATCACTTAATATAATAGAACATTCTACATTCTATTTGAGCCTTTCTTGTTTTTAGTCTTCCTCTTAATGGGTTCTTATTATCTTGGTCTGAAATGACGCAGAGTCAGAGACTGGCGTTTGACAAGGTTTTAACCTGTGCACTCCTAACAAAACAATGGTCAACAACTGCTTGGATTTGCAGACAGAAGCTGAATGGCCCTCACTCGCAAGACACTTAGCTAACACTATATAGATTCTCCGCCCCACGTAAGCTAATGGCTACAGCTCAGGCAAAACACGGCAACCATTGTGGAAGACGATCGAAAAAACAGACAGGAGGTGGTGAGGGTGGACAGGGGGTGGGGGGCTGGGGGGGGGGGCTGTGTATTACTCCCAGTGAGGGTATATCCCTCGCTGCCTACTTCAAAACTGGTCGATGTCTGGCCCATTCAGACAGGAACACACTCAATATGCTCTCGTCTGGAGAGCAGGGAGAGCAGTGACTAAAACATGTGATGGGACTATTCAGTATGGAGTATATGAGGGTGACATAGGGCAATGTGCATTTTAATATAAGGGGAGGTCTTTACTGAAGGGAGGGTAGGACTGCTTTGGCTGTTTTTATTTTAGACCTTGGCAGGTTGTGATTATCCACAACATTTTCCAGTGCATTTTTAGATTAATTGGTCATAAGTGACAGTTCTTAAGGAAGTAAGACGGAAATGGAGCAAATAGAGGAGGTTCTCTTGGGCCGTCTGTAAAAAAATAAAATAAAGGTTTTATCATAAGAAGAAAGAAGAGAATGTGATAAGGAAGAACTTTCTTCTGGAAATGTTTAGCATGTGAAATAAAGTCTTTGATTTTTTTTGGTAAGAAATGCTTTAGTACTTTTGAGTAATAAGATGGACTATATAATATAACTAATATTTTACCATTCAGTAAAACTTCCAAAAAATATATAATTTCTAGACAATGATATGAGATCGTTGTTGCCGTTTTGTCAACATGCAACTCTCTCTCATTCTCTCTCTCTCTCTCTCTCTTTCTTTCTGTCTCTCTCTCTCTCTCTTTCTGTCTCTTATCTCCGTTTCACTATTGAAACAGCAAGGCAGCTCTGGCTGCCAGCTAACAAGCTGAGGTGCGGAGACGTGCCTGAGAGGCTGTTAGTGGGGTGATGTTGTACAAGGTTGTTACCAACATGGGGATAAGTGAGGTGGGTAGGGGGTAGGGGGTATGAAGTGTTAGAGCCGACAGACCCCATACCTACTGGAGTGCCCTGAAGTCACTCTACACGTTGGAGTGTGTGTGTGTGTGTGTGTGTGTGTGTGTGTGCATGAGAGAGAGTGTATATATAGTGTGTATATAGTGTGTGTGTGTGTGTGTGTAAGAGTATATATATATATATATATATATATGTATATATATATATAGTGTGTATATACAGTATATATATACAGTGTATATAGTGTGTGTGTGTGTGTGTGTGAGAGAGAGAGAGTACATATCAGAGACGGGGACTCGAGTTTGGGACTTGTGAACAATCTTTATTTTATTTTGTATTTTCTTGGCACATTAACATTAAGGAAATGTCTGACTAGATGAATGTCATTCCCTCCCTTTTCCCTTATCATGTGTAACCTTATGCATCTGGTGCGTGCGGCCACAAATTACTAAGCTGTACACTACATTATATAATTTCTCACCAGTGTAATAACCGGCATTAAAATACTCATACACACACTCACACAAATCTCTCAAAATAGCTTTTAACAGTGCTGCAAGCTATTCTCACCTGCCAGTTGTGTGTGTAAACTTATTTATGTGACTAGTATGTTTCCACACATACTAGTCAATATATTTATCACTATTAATTTACCAGAAAACATATTGTGATATATATATTGTTACATATTGAGATATTAAATGACCTATATCGGGATAGAATATTTTGGCCATATCACCCAGCCCTACCAGTGAGCATTTACATTTAGGGCATTTAGCGGACGCTTTTATCCAAAGCGGCTTACAAGTACTTAACTATTTCAGGGACATTCCCCTGGAGCAACTCAGGGTTAAGTACCTTGCTCAGGGGTACAATGGTGGCAGACCCGGGGATCGAACCCATGACTCTCCGGTGCTCCGTCTGGAAGCACTGTTGTACATATATATATATATATATATATATATATATATAAATAGTGTGTGTGTGTGTGTGTGTGAGAGAGAGAGAGAGAGAGAGAGGGTATATATATACATATATATAGTGTCAAGGCAAGCACACACAGGCTCTTCTGCACACGGTTCAGGGAAAACTAAACTCAACACAGCCAATAAGGGGAGCACTAACTCTCTGGCCGGCCTCATGTTCACGCTGCCATTCTCCTGAAGATTCTTAAGACAGGAGGACCAGAGAGTGAGAGACACACAAACACACACACACACACAATGAATGACAGTGAATGAAATAGGCACGATAAAAGTGTGTGAGAAAGAGAGATCTAGGGAGGGAAGGAGGGAGAGGGAGACAGAATTAACAGCGGGGGGTATTTATTTCACCAGGAAGCATATCCCTTGACTGCTTCTGTCTTGATAGCGGGCATTAATTCAACTTTCATCTTGTCATCTTTTAATTTTTTAATTTTTATTACACATTCTTTTTAGTTTACTCCCCTCCACATTAAAATGTTATTGTTTTCTTATTGGCTCATCTGTCACATTGTCTGTCTTGCCATTTGTCTCGCCCTCATTCATTCACGTCTATTCACTGCTGTGTGAAGAAGAGTAGGGTGAACTGTATCGAAACAGCGGCGCTTATCTTGGAGCGTCAGACGAAATGCTTAAAGCCGTGTTCCTAATTAGGGCCCATCTTTCTGACAAACAAACAAAGTGATCAGTGTTCTGTCTTCCTGCCTTCCACTGCTCTTCTCCTCTGCACAGGAACAAGTGAGACTCAGATGACAACCGTTGTTTGAAGTCATACAGGCTAAACGAGGACTGACGGTAAATGAAACAAATGTTGTTGGCTTTGTACATATAATTAGGGTGAGGAGAGTGCAAGTTATACAAATTGTCATTCGGAAGTAGGGTTGACAGTGGCTTCTTTTAAGACAATTATAATTCAGCTTCCCTTTGAAAAGGCACAGCCATGCAGCATTGGCATGTTTCACAACAGTTGTTTTTTAACTTTCAATAATTTTAATTAATTTAAAACCATTGACACAAAACAAGCTTAAATGTTTAAATAATAGGAATATTCTACTCCCAATGTTTTTCAAATTCCAATTGTAGACACCTATGTAACTTCTGTAGCACTTCCTGCTAAAATTCTAACTACTTAAAGGCGCTGTAAGCCATGTTTATTTGTTAAAAGAAGTGTTAAATAGCTCTATATTCTGACAGCCATCACTGACATAGAGTGTTTGGTCAGTAACATCGGTCTCCCAGTCCCTCCGCTCTGCAGTAAACAGACATCTCCCCACTTTATTCAATCAGGAGAGAGAACTTCACAAAGAGGCGGTCCTATTTAGCAACAGGACTTCAGTGTTGACTGACAATGGCGAAACAGGCGAAGCTACCGATTCATGCGCACCCAGGAATGACTTACACAACCAAACACGCCAAGAAAAATAATAAACGGCTGAAGAAAAGAAAGCTGCCAGGAAAAGGCGACAGGAGTCATGCAAGACCCATGTTCATGCGGTGACGTGGGGAGGAGAGAGGGGAGTGCTAACTGCAAAAACGGACAGGAAGTTAGCCAAACTGACGACATTTTAATGTCGTCAGTTTAATACCACAAAGGTGTGATACATAAGTTGAAGTGCAATGGAAAGAATTAAAATTGAAAATCAAGAATAATCATTTGTACTGTCAAAATTTTGGACCATCTCTCTCCACTCTTTAATAGAGAGCCGCCCAGTGTTTTAGAGGCTACTGTATTTTTATACGAACAAAAACCCTGCTCATCTAGTTTCCTTAATGCGCACCGAGTCAGAACAGCCATTGTATAGTCCATCCATTTAGTGCAGCTTTGTGAAGGAGCGTCAATGCTGCCACATTCTGTTCCTACATTTGTTTTCTCTCCTGTAAAAGCGATGCATCCAAGACACTAACACACACTAACACTGTGTAGTGTGGAAGCATTGCTCTGTAGACATTCATCCTGTACCACTGTACCAACTAAACTCGGATTGCCCAGTCAGGCAAGTCCAATCGCACACAGAGAGGCTAATCTACTGCAGCTACTCAATGAGCGTCTCATTCCCACTACCCCAGCCTAGATACATTAATGTGCTGCTTTGCTGCCCTGCACCGTTTACACTTGCAAGGTTTGCAATTAACTTGACTTGTCTTGGAACCAGGGCTAAACGTTTGGTTAGTTTCTAGTCGCGGCATAAATATATATATATGTGTGTGTGTGTGTGTGTGTGTGTGCGTGTGTGTATATATACATATATATATATATATATACATATGTATATATATCATTTAATCATCATTAAATACTTGAGTCAGTGACGATTCAGGTTTTTTTACAAGGGCAGACACAAATTCGTATAACAAGTGGTGGTGATTATTATTCACTGATTAATTCCAAACGCAAATAATATCATTTTGGTGGATCATGGTGAAATGCATACTGAGACTAGGCTAACTAGACTAGACTGACTAAACATGTACTGAAACATATTTTCCTGAAGAGGTTTAAAGCTGTATTGACCAAAACTGTTAGCGTAATGCTTGACTTGTTTGCTTTAGATGTTTGGATTGCTTTCACTGCGCGTCAGAAGTTGCCTTTCGCTTGTGAGGATGGTTTTTTTGTTTTTACTTGGCTGATGCCGTTTGTCACAAAGAGAGACGTATTTATGAGACACTCTTTAAAGAAGGAACAGCAATTGAGTGTAACACGCACACACACACACACACACACACACACACACACACACACACACACACACACACACACAGAGGAGACAGGGAGACTTAGGGGTCCCAGATTTTAAAATATATAGAGAGAGAGGGTGTACTAAGAGCAGGGAAGAGGACCTGTTTTCTCCTTGAACAAGTTATTTTGAAGGCATATTCTCCCAGTTTCACTGGCTACTGTCATGTTGCTCAGCCCATATTTTATTTGCCTTTGTAGAGACAGATGCCTGCTGTGCCAACACCCCCTCCCCAAAATAAAAAGAGATGGGGCGCTATCTCCCCCTCTCTCTCCCTCTCTCTGTTCATCTCTCCCTTGCTATATATATATATTTTATACTCTATGTCTCGCTCTTCCTGTTTTAGTCTCTCTGTCGTAAATAATGCTTTTTCATCCTCTGGCCCGACTATGTGTTGAAAGCATTTATGAAAACCAGGAGTTGTTTGAAGTTGCAGCTTAATTTAAACTTTTAAAATCTCTTGGCTTTTTTTTGCTCCATCCGTTCCGTCTCCTTCGTGCTCTTTGATATATATATATATATATATATTTGATACAATTAATATATTCAACTTTCTCTTTGGTTGATAGCCATCCCCCATGCTATTCAGCCTTATTTGGTCAAAGGGGATTTTAATGTGTAGGACGGAGGAAGTGAAGGTGATACCATTTGAGTGATGATAGTTGATTGGCTTTTCAACCACTGTGTTAAGTGGCTCACCATGGCTCCTTTAAGATCTTTGTTTATGAGGCCGACGCCCTCTAAGCCTCCCAAGATTCAGTTGAATCACTCTGCTAAATCCAGCCTGTGTAACACTACTGTGTGTATACTAAGAACACAAACACAGGCCTACACTCACACACACACACACACACACGTCCCTGTTCACACGTGCACACATGCACGCACATACACATACATGGGCATACAAAAGCATATTGGCATACTTTTGACCTATTTTCCCATTTGTTTACTAAAAAAACTGAAATACCACTTGCAACTATTTCCGATTGGACCTACATGAAGGCATTGTTGATTACTGCAATATTGGTAAATACTATTAATATACTAAAAATACTAATAATATATAATATATTTAATTTTTGTGTCGTGACTTAATGACTAATGACACATGTGGGTCCTGAGGCTAGACCAGGTGAGAACCACTGCTCACACACACATCTCTCTCTCTCTCTCTCTCTCTCTCTCTCGCTCCCTTCCTCTACCTCGCTCACAGACACATTGCGTTCTCACTTATTTGAGTACACACATCCTCATTGAATCATTGAAACTAACTTGCAATGTTCTTTTAGCCACAGGGAAGTTCTTTTATCCGCATAACTAGATCAACCCACACTGAGCTCTGATCAGCTTCATTTGGACTCAGCCTACTTAACACAGTGTGTGTCTGTCGTCTGTCTGGACGGATCGATGGTTTATTTGTCTCTATTCTGTTCCTGGGGCATCTCTTTGTTCAGCAACGGCCCGCGATAATCTGCAACATTTTCAAAAATCATAGTATTATGATTGTGTTTACTGTTAGATCTATACAAAAATACTCTCTCTCTCTCGTAGGCATTTCCAATAAACCGGTTAGACGTTAGCTCTGTCTGTTTGGGCATGGTGACGGGAACATAGTGCATATTATCTTGCAGTAGTTGCTTTACTTTTCTTCTCACCTAATGTAGGTGACAGGCGACAGTAGATGTGATTGCATTTTTGATTTTGAGTTTTCTGTCACAGAAATGTGTCAGAAACATAGAATCTTATCTACATTGGTTTAAATGATATGCTATATTCATTCTTAACATGCTAATTCAATGTGAGTTACTCCATCCAGTGAATAACTGGATTATTTAATTAATCTAACGTATTAATCGAAGGCATATTTCAATCAAATGTGCTCTTCTCCATCCATCGTCTCTTCTCTGTGTAGTCTTTGGGTGAAAGCCCCTGTCAGTATTTTGATGTTGTATTTTTTAGGTTTCAAGCACACGCCCTGTTGCAAATCATTGATTTTACAGTCCCTGAATATCCTTTTGATAAATAGCAGGTGTTGGTCAAATACTTTCACATGTTCAAGTTATGGTTAACTTTGTGGTAAAAAGTGACACATCATTTTCCAAGATAGTCAAACTCACTGTGAAATAAGTATAATAATAATGTAACATGTATAAAAGTAGTAATACATATTTATTAATTAGTACTTTCTAGTTAGCACTTTCTTTTAGTCGTACAGTATAACATCAAAAATAAATCAAGTGTTCTAATCACTTGTTCAATTAGTCCTAGTAGTATATTAACTAAAAAGTCTATAATCAGCAAGTCATTAATCCACCTTCACACACATCTGCATTGCATCACTAACTGAGCTATTATGGAACGTGGAAGGTGATATCTTTATGTATAAATATGAAACAGACGAGGAGTAATGCCTTTGACTGCTGTTGGGGATTGGAGGCATCTCTGTCGGGCCTCTCCCAGCTAAAGATGATCCTTGTGTTTTTAAGATGGGGAGGGAGGGAGAAATGGACAGGAGTACAAGGAAGAAGGAAATAGGACAGGTAGGGGCGGGGGGCGCGGGAGGGTGGTCCACCCGTGGGTGGACAAAATAATAAGTTGGAGGGAAAAAGAGTGTCTGAGAGGGAAGGGGGAGAGGGTGAGGCGTGGGGGATTGGAAATGGTGCTGGGAAGGCGTGGCGGTGCCTGGGGGAGAGTTGCCCGGTTTATCCCACGCGGCGGTGGGCTTCAGAGGCGCTACCTCTGGAGGAGAAGACTTTAAAAACGCAAGGTGGCGGCTGTTGCTGCTCGCCGCTGATCTGTTAATACCCACAATACACTGAGCCTCACCACAGCACCCCGGGGGCCATATTGGCTAGGACGATGTCCGTGTATGTGTGTGCGTGTGAGTGTGGTGTGAGTGTGTGTGTGCGTGCACACGCGTGTGTGTCTGTAATTGCCAGCCTTGTGCACAGTCACAGCTCAGGGTGGACCCGGGCTCCTGCCCATTTTTGGATTTTTTTCCCCCTCTCAGAGTCTCTCAAGTGCCTTCTTGGCTGGTGTTTATCATAATTGTATTTTAAACTTGATATACTCTACTAATGTATATATTATACTAATGCAATTCCATTTGAAAACATTAGAACAACTATAGAGTGAAGTACTTGAGGGGGGAAGCAGTGCATTTAAGGTCTGAGCCCCTGCAGCCGGTGTCTCTCGTGGGATTTGGGGGTGCACTTGGGTGAGGCAATATATTCTCAGTGTCACCCTGGAAATACAGAATGATGGGTCGACTTCCATGACAAGACTAAGAGCTTCATCTCTCTCTCTCTGGCGAATCCCGGCTTGTATAACACACACTCTTGTGCAACACACACTCTTGTGCAACACACACTCTAGTGCAACACACTCTCTCATGCAACACACACTGTTCCTCATCATCTCCATGTCACCATGAAGCCTGGTTTAGTCAGGCCATTCATTAAATAAAATACTGAGTTTATATTTTTGCACCATTTTAATTATGAAATCACTCGCCATTCCAGCGATACTTAGCATTGTGTTGATGCAGTAATTATCACGTTGCTAATTTGATTTCTCCTACATCTGAGGAAGCCTGGAAGCTAAAAAAATATATATATATGTTTGAAATTGTATAATTGCTCGGGCATGTCATGATCTTGTATTGTTGGATGTGTGTGTGTGTGTGTGTGTTTTTCTCCATATGTCTGTAATAATAAATGTAATTTCACTAAATCATACAGCCTTAGTTGCTTTAGAACCTACACTTGTATTAACCATCTGAGTGGATTCACGTGAGGTGGAAACAGTGGGGGGTACACATTGGGTAGATTGGGTTAAATATATAATGTTTTTCCTATCAAGCACCATGCTCCCGTATCGCTGCACCAGCCTGCTATGCAGTGCTATCTTGTATATACCATCGATACACCCCCAGCCATCTTCTACTGGTCCCATTGCATGCAGCCACTGCAGCAGTGACGAGCAGAGGAGGGTGGTGTGTCCCTGGGCCTTTTGAGGGGTGTCCACCGCAGCCACATAAAGCAGTATGCCGTATGCCGCATGGTGCGATGCTGCCTATTCAGGGATTCTGTATAAAGAGGCTGCTGATGCCCCCTGGGAGATGGAGTGCAGTACGGTGTCCCTCGGAACGATATACCTCGGAGAGTACAAGCTGGGGGGCTGAGCGAAGCTACGTGGAAGGAGGCTGCTTTAAAGGCTAACACTTCCCCTTCTCCTGAGGGGATGGGAGGTGGTATTGCATGCCTGAGGAGGCCCAGATCAAGAGGAGGAATTCTAAAGATCAGCCTTCTTCGCCGTCTTTACAATGGTGCCCTTATTTAGGCTACTATCTATCTATCGAGATAGGTATCTGTCCGTCTTATTGTCTGTCTGTCTCTCTGACTAGCTATCTGTATGTCTAGCCGTCCGTTTGTCTCTCTCTTCCTGTGTGCCTGTCTGTCTGTCTCACTCTTCTTGTCTGTCTCTTCCTGTCTTTCTCTCTCTTCACGTCTGTCTGTCTGTCTGTATCTCTTCCTCTCTAGTCTCTCTGTCCACCTACACTGTCATAAAATCAGTTTCAGAAGCATATTTGCATAATTAGCATAGTGTCACCATTGAGGATGCATGCATTTTGAGACCATCAGCTATACAATCCATACAACTAGCAGTAGCTTCCCATTGACTGTGGGAGCTGTTGCCTCTTAATAAAGCACCATTTCCACTCCTGGCTGCACTTTCTCACTCTTGCATAGGTAAAATCTACAGAACACATCCATTATGCTCAGAGCGGTGAGATAAGAACACTCTTTTCCCTCCCAACCTTGAACGTCACTCTCCGAGCTGTGTGTGTCAGGATGTCCTCACACCGTGTGTCCTCACATTTAAGTGAATATATATTTTCTTAATAAACAACACAGCTCGAACACAACACGCCATTATTCATTTGCTTCGGCTCCACGGTGCTGCTATCGGTGTCTGCAATCATGCGCAGGGGTCGTTTATCTTGCCGGCTTCAGCCCCTTGTTGGGTTCAGCGGGGTCAGCTGTAGGTGACCAACAAAGCAGTGGGTGAAGGATGCCCACAGCTAAATCTCCCAGCACAGGGAGCAACCAAGAGCTACTGCGCTGTCTAATCGTTTACTCTCTAAATTGTGTTTGTGTGTGTGTGTGTGTGTGTGTGTGTGCGTGTGTGTCTTTGTCTCTGTCTGTGTTAGGGTGTGTTTTCTTGTATTGTATTCCCAGAACAGCCATTGAAAAGACAACAAAAGTAAAACAAACACGCACGCAAGCATGAGGATGCGTGCACACACACACACACACACACACACACACACACACACACACACACACACACACACACACACGCACAAGCACACACAATGGAAAAGTGAGAACAATGCTTATAAGACATTAAAGAATGGAGGATGAAAGGAAAAGAACAAATAAGTAGAAAGCACAGACAACAAAACGCAACCCAAAGAATCCTCCACCACAACATAGAATTAGTGCTCATCCACAGTTTATATATGAAAGTTATTTACATTACAGTAGGAAGTGCTGTGTGAGATACAGGTAATTGATGACTTTAAAGTCCCTCAAGCTGTGAATTCTGTGAATTACGGCATAAACAAAGATAAAAAACAAAACAGAAAAAGGAAAAGAGTCGAGAGTTATATGGAGATCAAGCGGGGGTAGCCGGCAGAGGCAGGCTGAAGAATCCTTGTCTCCGTATTGATGTGTTTGATCTCACATTAGCTGGGAGCAGCTTCCTCCGTTACGATGCCAGGTCCTCCGTCAGGTCCTCCGTCAGTGGTAAGCACGGACCTTCTCAAGGTGCTCTTTGTTTTCCTCCGCAAACACAGTGCATACTCTTTAGCTCCTCGCCCCCAGCTTTAAGAGTCAACACCGTTCCCACCCAACCTCTGCTGTGTTTGGATTGCAAGTTTTCCTTTGTAGGTTTTAACCACTGAATGAAAAGTGTGAGTTGTGGATAAAATGAGCTTTGTGCCACACATTTGAGATAATACCGAAACCATGTAATTCCAGTCTGAAATGGCCACTTAAGCAGTTGCATCGAATGGCCCTTTTCCACACAAAGCATAGGTCAGACATTGTTATTAAGTGATTTAGCCTACGTTGGCTCCATTCAAAGTTGCGTTTTATTTTTTACAATATCACATGGTGTAGGTTAACATGCACAGTAACCAGGCTACATTCATTATTCAGTTGAGGGATTAACATACTCATTATCGCGTTTACATGGCCACAAACATAACTGGGCTACGGTCAGTTGAAGAAGTGACAGTAGTGACGTGCTAAATCCGACCATGACCATCTGACAAGATCCATACGGGATCAGGACTTATTATTATGCATTAGGGCTGCCACTAACTATTATTTTTTCACGCAGACTGTCCATCAACGTAGAATATGCCCAGATCGTACCCTAAACATGTTCTAATGAACACTCATTCATTGAACAATCTAAGGTAGCAGGCAAACGAGTGATTACGACTTTAATGAGCGTATGTAGCAGCCACAATGGCAAAAGCTCTCCCTTCTAATAATAACGCATTGATAATTTGTTTCATAAACATAGAGACTACACTTATTAAGGGGCCGATCACACAGAACCGCGTCTTCTCTGACGAGCGGGGCTGCTCCGCACACAACCTTGAAATATTTGAACTTTTATGAGCAGTCAAAAAACACGAAGCGCATCAAAAGAGAGCAGCTCAGCACAGGCGCGCTGTAGCATAGGAAAACAATGGTAAAGTGAGCGCCACGTTTTTAAAAACGCTCTGTGTGATCGGCCCACAGTGTTTTTGCCTTTTCTGGTGGTGCACCTTGCAGAACAGCACCTGCATGCTTTCTTTTCAGGTGCATGGCAGTAGTGCTGCTGTGAAATGCCATAGACATTTTGCACAGCGAACAAATGGCTGTTTTGGTGTCTGCTAATTTAAAATACTAGGGCATGTGCCCGTTAGGGGCGTGCCCGTTCACTGTTTGCTTATTTATTTATTACGTTTTTTGATATGAAACGTGTCGAGTGTCTAAATTAGTTTTCGCTGTCTTCTTTTCTCTTTTTCGAAACACTACACTACACTACCCACAAATCAACACGGAGTGACGTCAACGTCCACAACTTCCGTCCATTTCCACATCTCCATACACCCGCTGAGTGTGACGCAACCTCTTTGGTAGCAGACTGTTGCATGTTTTTTTTAATCTGTGTTGACAGGAGCCAACCAATGACGTGAGCCAAAAGCGACTGATGTGAACGCAGCAATTACGTAGTGATATTGAAGTAACACCAAAAAAAAAAGCATGCGTTGATTAAAAATATTGACGCATTTTCAGCGTCAAAGTTATTGATGATGTCGACAAATCCTTATTATGCATTGTGTTTATTTACATCCTTCTGTTGATTGGCAACATTGAATATGCTGATGACAGTATATGTTAACGATCATTCACTCTGGGGAGAAACTGGGTTACTTAACTTGGGTTTTGGTGTTTACATGGCAGTTAGGAAACCTGTTAACTCCCGTAACAACGTGACAATCGGTTAACTAGTGTGCATGCAAACACACTAATAGTTGTCTTTTTACTATATACTGGCCAGGCGCAGGTCTTTCCTTCTGCACTCACAATGCTGATTACTTTGTTATGGTGATGATTTGATGCGCTTTCACCACAAAATCTCCACAGTTTTCCATTTTGTAATCCACCGTAATGTACCTTTTTATCTGCCCCTCCGGTTGTAATAAATTTTGAATCCTTGATCATAAACCACTCGCAGTTTCTTCCCATTAAAAGCCAAGCGGCAGTAGACCCGGGAGTGTTAAAGCCAGGAGAAACCCCAGGTAGACACCTGGGTAGTCACACGACATGGCGGGTAGAAGCCCTGAAACCCCTGCAAAGAGATATTGGAGGCCTGTAACGAGAACAATTGATCTACATAAATCCTTTATAGTCAAATCGCACCCAGCTACAGAGTATAATGCTCTGCTATGCCGGTGCTTGTGTCCGTCAATACTTGACGTTTAGGCCTTGCGATCGGTATTAGCAGCGAGGGTGGTATATTGATGCATCCCGCATTCAAAAAAGCTTTACTCACTTACTTACTCGCACCCTTAAACCCCGATATCCAATACGTGTGCTGTGATGAATACGCTCGTGCTCTTGTCATGTTCTCATTGAACGGTTGCCATCTGTGCCAGAGTAGAGTAGACTCATTCGTCCAGTCAGTCAGCTGTTCATTGATCGACTGCACTGTTCTTGATCAAAATCACCCGTGCTCTGGGGTAATATGGCACTCTATTAGAGAGACGGGGCTAACCAGGCGTGTCATGGCCCCCTGACCGCAGCCTGTAATAGCGGAGCTGTTGGGTTACCAGCCTCCGACATAACGGCGTGGCACTACAGACCCTCTACAAGCTCA
>OOFB01005724.1:0-11432 GCA_900323305.1 Trachyrincus murrayi
TCAGCGCTGTGTTACTGCTGATGTGAAGCTGGTTCAGCCCCTCCTCTGGAACACCAGACTGCACAATACAGGCCAGGAATTTTAAAAAGGGGTGTTGCAAAAAAAAAGATCATGAAGATAAAGCATGGGAAGAGGTTAAGCGAGGGAGAGAGAGAGATGAGGAGAGAGAGAAAGAGAGAGATGAAATGTGATTCAACAGGGAGGAAGAAGGAAGCGGCAGCTGAGTGTGGTGAAAGCAGCAAGTAGAGTCTGCTGTACAACAGGGGGTGAACAGAGGGTGTGTGTGGGTTTGCAGACTGGCAGAGCATGAGGTGAGTGTGTTTATCTTCTCAAGAAGGTTCTGTTCTGGCTCCAGAGTTGATGTGATGCAGAGTACAGAGCGGTAGTGGCACGGTCTGGTTCAGAAGCTCGAAAGCCGTCCGATACGTGAACAGAAAAGCATTCTGAGATGTTGAGTTGAGAGCAGTTGTGTTGAAGTCTAGGTGCTGTGCAAGGAAGTCTGCACAGTGTTCTGAAACATCAACTTGCTACTTTCTTTTCTCAGTGTAACTTCTATACAGTAACTGTAGTTCAGGACATTACACAGCCTGTACAGTACTAGGATCTTAGATTTGTATTGTTGGTTCTGTTTGCAAAGTGGATGTGAAACTAAATTTGAATAAGTGCTCACATATGTATAATAGAGGATCTTATACAATATTATAATTTGGCATTAAGAAAAGGATTGCTCTGGTTTTAAAAGTGTGTTTGTCGTCATCAAGTTTCAGTTTCATGTGCAACCACAGAGAATGTCGTAGACGTTCCTGTCGCACATCCGATCCTCTCAAATGTTTTATTCCTCAGCTCCCCCAACACCCTCTACCCATCTTTTACCATGCCCTGACTTGTCTGCCAGAATATCCTCCTCACAGGAAATTCAAAATAACAAGCACACAGAGCCAAAGTCTGATCAGCCACCCTTTACTATCCCCTACCCCCCAACAGCGAGACCAGTATTTGCCAGGTGCGGGCGACCGTCATGACTTATGACGATCCAAGCAAACGCTGGGTGACCGTGGGTTCGGAGACGGCCGCCCTCAGCCGCGTCCACATCTACCACAACCCAGAGGCCAACATCTTCCGGGTGGTGGGCCGCAAGCTGCAGGCTGACCAGGAGGTACTGCTCTGACTATGCACACACACACACACACACACACACACACACACACACACACAATGCACAACACACATGCTTTACACACAGGGGTGCAAATTTGGTGTGACAGGTGGGGGGAGGGGCGGTGGCGGCCGGTGACTTCATGGACAGAACAAGACGACAAATACGGCTTTTTATTAATTCATCTAAATTGCGGCAATGTTTGCGCACATTCATAAAAACACACACACACATAGCTGCATAAATACACATACACGCACATAGTCTATACATCATAGCATATTTTGGTGAGAACACTTGACATTAAAATACAGGAAGTACATGACAACAGCTTAATTTAAATTCATGGCAGGTTTCTTGTCTACCAGTCATTACAGGAAATAAGAAAAAAATCTGAAAACCTCATTGAGCCAAAGTCTGATTGTGGTGTTGTCATCCTCAGACAGTACGCCTACTTCAGAATCTGCCCTACTTCAACTTCAACTCTAGGAAGTTTAGCAGCTTCCTCATATCACACTGACTGTATTGAGAAGTACTCTCTCTGATAACCAGTTGTGTAATTAGCGGGTGTGTCTTTCTAATTACACGTTACTACTTGTAAACATCCATATACTTACAGCACACGTTAATGACAAAACAATAACACCACCAGATACAGTTACTCTGCACATAGTGACATTGGTTCCGCCTAGTGGTCATATTGCGTACTGCAACAACCTTGCTCTATTTAAAAAGATTACGCTTACAATGAAGTACTTACTACTGCTACAACCTCTATTCACAGAATATTTTCTATTAACACACTCTACATGTTGGTCCTACGTTTATTATGCCAGGTGGTGATCAATTGTCCAATTACCAAGGGTATGAAGTACAATCTGGCCTCTGCGAATTTCTTCCAACTGCGGGATTCGCAACAGCTGTGGGGACTGAACTTCGGCAGTAAGGACGACGGCCTACTCTTTTCCAACTCCATCAAGTATGCGTTGGAGACTCTGGCGAATGGTTACAACACAGGTAAAGAAGACGCTAGTTCAAAAGGACGTTGCTTCAATTCATGTCACATTTTCTAAGATTGACCCCAATCCTAGATGTACTGTTTACAGGAAAACATTATGTCCATGACAGCCAACATACGTCCATGACAGCCAACATACGTCCATGACAGCCAACATCAGGCAGAACATGTGTTGATCAAGTCATGTAGAATGAACCGCTGATTTTGTCCTTGTTCGTCCTTGAGATCTGCAAAGAATTTGGCTGAAAGTGAT
The DNA here is from genome assembly GCA_900323305.1 of Trachyrincus murrayi. Lineage (NCBI taxonomy): Eukaryota > Metazoa > Chordata > Actinopteri > Gadiformes > Macrouridae > Trachyrincus > Trachyrincus murrayi. The sequence continues at coordinate 2,428 of OOFB01005724.1, forward strand.
CGATGATCAATTGTGGCCTGAGATCCGCCTTCTCTTGTTTGCCCAGTTCACGGCGGTTCAGTTGCTAGTCCTCCGTCTTCTCCCGCTGCTCCTCCTACCCCACGGGCGCCTCCTGCTGCTCCTCCTGCCCCACGGGCGCCTCCTGCTGCTCCTCCTGCTCCTCCCAAGGAAGTCCCTGCATCCCCGGCCGGTGGTCCACCGCCACCGCCGGGTCCCCCTCCACCCCTTGGCCCTGCAGCTCCTCCTGCTCCTCCGCTCCCAGGCGAAGCCTCGGCTGGGCATAGTAGTGCCAGTGAAGAAGGAGGAGGAGGAGGAGGTGGAGGAGGAGGTGGCATGGGCGGAGATGGTCTAGCAGCGGCTCTGGCAGGGGCCAAACTGCGTAAAGCGCCCAAGGTGAGTGTCTAGGTTTGGGCTGGTAATGATGACAGCACAGGTCAACTTTGTTACGTCGGCTGGATTACAAAAACCTTGTTTCGTAATCGTGAGGTTTTTGTTTTTTGTGTTTTCGCTGTGTACATCTAGAAAGAAGAAGATGCCTCCTCCCCATCAAAAGAGGCCCCAGCTTCCCCAGGTGGAGGTGGAGGTGGAGGTGGAGGACTTATGGGAGAGATGAGTGCCATACTCGCCAGACGGTAAGCTACAAGAGAGCCGTGATGGATACAAGAGCAATGGATTGAACAACTCAATGATGTGTGTTTAGATATTATCAATGTGCTGTGATGCACCAAAAAGCAATTCTGGCTTGTTTTAAAAAAATAAATGTTTTTCTAATAGGAGGAAGGTTTCAGATCTTCCTGCCGTGAAAAAGGATGAAACAAAAAATGTAAGTCAGAAAAAGGTGTCCCGGTATCAAGGTTCAAAATCAATGTGTGAAAAACGGTTACGTCTAACTGGTAAAGTGATGCCCGGTACTGTTCTGTCCATAGGAGGACTCGGATTCCCTGCAATCTAAACCATCAAGACAAAATGGTGAGCAGATTCCCTTTCTCAGACGCAACACGTCACAACACGTCGTAGTCGTAGCTTTATGTTACCACACTTAATCAATTGATAATCTAATTCTCCAACATTTACTTGCCATCAAGAACCAAATCTGGAACCCACATGCCTGAATATTTTACAAAACATTGTATTATATTTTATATATATTTTCTTTTATACCCAGAAAACTTTGTAAAGCCCAAAGAAAAGTCTACCACCTTGCCTCGGTAAGCATCAATCCATCCATTACATCACCATTATTACACAAACATTATTAACCTGTCATCAATGATCTTGTCTTGAGGGATGTGCTCGTGTCCTAACAGGCCTAAACTTTCTAGCATGAACCAGAGGGAGCCCAGCATCAGCACAAGCTCCCCTGTCTCCGCATTCTCCCCAACCAGGTACAGTGGTCTCTCTCTCTCTCTCTCTCTCTCTCTCCCTCTCTCTCACTGCCTCCACCAGCTGATCACCCTGTTTTATTGGTTTGGGGTATTTGGTTATCTTTACTGTCTTAAATTGTTATTGTGTCTTTTTTTTTGCATAGGATGAAGAACGTGAAAACAAACCCAGAAAGTCCAACAATTGAAGAAACAGATATGAAACAATTCAAACAGGTTGGTTTGTAACTTCTTGTTTCAAAGATTGTATGATTCCCCTCCTCGTGATGTTAATTTTAGGAGAGGATTTGCTGTAGATCTTGGGATCTTGTTTTCTACTTTTCTAATGGCACAACGTGTGTGTTACCTTGTGTGTGTGTTAAGGACATCCTTCTGGAGGTGAAGAAAGAGCTTCATAAAGTGAAAGAGGAGATAATCACAGGTGAGTCCAACAGTGTCAGTATAAAGGAGTATCGTCTTAACTTACATATACACTATACACAAATACCATACAAATACACTACGAGTAATACTTTGGCTTTAGCCATTTGTAATTTGTCGAAGATATTTAGTATAATATATATAGTATGTTTGTTCATAGTGTAAATCAATTATGATTATTTTTTTCTTAACTGTCTTTCAGCATTGATTGAACACTTACAAGGATCTGTAGTCTGAAGATTTGCAAGAGATTGACGAAATGAATATAAATATTTGCCACGGGAACCTTTTCTTCTGTTATTCAGTACTCGCTGCATAGTGTTGTATGTTAACAATAAAAGAGATCTGAGAATTAAGATGGGGAATTTCTTTCAGAGTTCATACAAGAAATGTTGTCCTACTCTCTTTGTATTCAAATTTGCTAATAGCAGTAAAAACATTTGACCTTTTTGGCTGTACCATGTAAATAATTGTGTACACAGAGATTAATGTCAGTAAATGGAGGAATATTGATTAAAAAAAATCTAAAATTCCCTGCACATTGCTGCTCCTAAGTTTTCCCAGTGGGTATTTGGGTATTTGGGTGGGTTGGAATACTCTCCCTAGCCAAAGCTACCACAGACCATCAGTGTTTTTAAAATAGTTATTTAGCATCGGATCTCCATGATAATGTTCTTCCTCGGAAATGGCAAGGGTTAGGATTATCATTGCTGTGTGAGAGTGTGTGTGCGTCCGTGCGTGCGTTTGGGTGTGCATGTTTGGGTGTGTTTAGTTTATAAGATCATGATCATTACCAGATGTCGAGTAAATGTTTTCAATAAAAACAGCAATCATCATTGTTGAAGAATAAACTGAAACTTGGGGTGGGGTTTATGTAGTACATGAGCATAACATAAAACGTAGACACATTCAGTGTGTTCTTTATATTTATTTTAATGTTTGATATTGTAATATGAAGTACTAAATGTTACGTTTTGGAATTCCAGAGTGCATACTTTCTAATAGACCTTGATTGAGTGAAATGATTGACTAATGCATGAGAATAAACACATATAGACCTCGCCGGCAGGGGGCGCTGTGCCTCGCCCGAGCAGATTAACACGGAGTCCAAGAAGAAGAAACCCCATGGTTGTTTTCCTTCTTGGGTGGACGGCCTGCTCTGGATTTAGCCTGTCAAAACTGCTCCGAGACGAGAGCAACGTGGGGTAAAGAGAGAGGTGTTCGTATTGATCCGCGGTATCGGTCCAGAGCATCATCGATCACTTGATCGGAGTGTCTCGACGTGGAGCGGATCAGTTGGCATGTTGCGCTACTAGCAAGCTACCAGCACAAGGCATATGATCGCGAATGTAAGCCGATAATCTCTCTAAATAAACAAACACTTTGCGCACACTTTGTTTATAATGCCACGATAGTTGCGTTTTAAGGGTTTTTTCGCTGCACAAAGTAGAGGAGTCGTCTAAACGAGGAGAGGATTGTTCATTTGGTTCAACGTATTCCATACAACGTGTTATTAAGTCAGCTTGCACTGGAACAAGTCAACGTTCAGGACACAATTATACCATTAAAGTCACGTTTACTGTTTAAGAAATGGCGCTAATGGTTTGGATTACGTTTACAACCAACGACCAACTTGAAAATAACTTTGTAAATCTGTAATGAAGTCAAGAGTTAATTTCTGTCAACTTTGGGTAACATTAATGTAAAGGTAACCTCTTTCCTAACAAACGCTACAATAAACTGCTTTTGCATCTTGATGTAACCTTTTAGGTAATTAACGTTCAACGTCCATATACTCTGCCAGTAACAGACAAAACAATTGTTTTAGTTAAATTCGCGTTGGTGTACTAGTAAATACAAGTAACTTTGTGTTAGTAACCAAGAAATGTGATCCTCTGATGACATAAGTCCTGCTGACTGAAGGCTGGTGAGCATCCAACGTGGCCTTGTTTACATGGATGAGGTCCCACAACGAGCTTTGTTTCCCCTGGCAACACAAAAGACAGATTCATGAAATGTCAAAATACAAACCGAAAGTCAGCCAAACTGATTTCCATATTCATAGTCTGGACTCAATTGCGCCGGTTCATGCATTTGACTTGGTGACAACCTCATCATGGGCTAAACGTAAATTGATCAGTCAGTGCACACTTATTGTTTTTTTTGTATCACTTTTACAACTTTTGTCATTCTGCAGGTGGTGTTTGTACTTGTTGACACTGACTGAGACCTGAACAGCAACCCGTTCTCCCCTCCCCAGTCTCCTTCTGCTGACCCTCTCTGAAAACAAGCATTTTCTTTCCGCCATGAATGAAGTCAGTATAGTCAGAGAGGGCTGGCTCCACAAAAGAGGTAAAAAGTATAATTTACTCGACTGAAGTATGTCTCTTGATCCATCACAGGAATAAAGGCTTCGGCAGCAGGATTACATCATTTTTTAATGGAAATTTGCATTATTTTGTTGCCCTTTACTAATCGGCCTATTTATACAACATAACGACCAACCGCGTTCTTTTTCTGTGTCCAGGAGAGTACATTAAGACGTGGAGGCCCAGGTACTTTATCTTGAAGAGTGATGGCTCCTTCATCGGCTACAAGGAGAAACCGGATCTGACTGACCAGAGTTTACCACCCCTCAACAACTTCTCAGTGGCAGGTCAGTTTGTGGGCTCTGTTTTTTTCTTCTTTTTAAAGCTCTATTAGCTTGTGCGAAGAGTTCTAAGGAAGGCCATGCCGGGTGGGTACTAGGGACACACAGTTACTGTCAAAGCTTAGTCCCCAGTTTGCCATCTATGGCGGCCCCATTTGGCAAACCAAGGGCTGTTGGGGATTTTCACCACAGAATGAACTGTGTCCAATAGGGAAAGAGGACTGTCCCATTTCCCTACTTTACATTTTTAAAAAGCTAATTCTGTATTTATTGGTAATGACAATTGAATAATGTTTCATGTGTTCATCAGAGTACATCAAGATATGCTACGATAACTTAATAGTACAAGCTATCTTGGCATGTCTTAATGTAAAAATAATAATACAGTGACAGTCTGTTTATCTTAAGTTAGTCTTTATCTTAAGTTATATGTATAAGTCTTATACTTCTAAGCTAACACACACTGTCACATGTTTTTGTTGTTGACTATACTGAAAATATCTCATGCATATCAAGCATGTGTGCCAAAACCAGATTTTTTGCATAATTTTATTTTTTGCATATGGTGATATACCGACCAGAGAAACCTAAGCCAGTTCTCGCACCACGTTTATATTACCAGCCTGTTTCACCATCCATGGCATGCGGGCATGTTGGCTACAGGTGTAAGGACTCAGTGCCCTCTATAGTCTTGTCTCCGCAATCTATTGATGAATTGCTTTTCTTTTTGAATTGCTGGTTTCTTTTTGGATTTTCTTTCCTATTTTGTTTTTTATTTCTTTTGGATTTCTGACTACAGTTAGTAAACTGTAAACATTCATCCCAAAAAGTTAGCCTTTTGGATTAATACAATACAAGTGCATCTTAACAACATTCCCCTTCTCTGCAACAGAATGCCAGTTAATGAAGACCGAAAGGCCGCGGGCCAACACATTTGTTATCCGTTGCCTACAGTGGACCACAGTCATAGAGCGCACCTTTCACGTGGACAGCAATGACGAGAGGTGAACACGAGGTTTACACACAACGACCAATAAACTATTACAACTAGAAAACCTAATGAAAAACAAGTGTAACAAGTGCAAGTCATCCAATGGAGCCACCCTTGCTGATAATGTATGCACTCGCTTCATTGTAAATCCACTGAAGGCCTATCTGTCTTTCTAATGAACTAATATATATTATAAATAAGCATCTTTGGGTTCTAAGAATAAATCCAATGTATTATATTAGTGTTAGTATATTATTATATTATATTATATCTTACATTATTCTGGTCGACGGTAGCTCTCCCTATCCTGTTTGCTGTGTACAATTCCGCTGTCCTAGATCACTTTAATGTGACACACACCAAGGAACAAATGAACTAATATATTCAGTTACTCCCCCCAGAGAGGAGTGGATGAGGGCCATCCAGGCAGTGGCCAACGGGCTGAAGATGCGTGAGCAGGAGGACGAGGAGCCCATGGACATGTTTGGCTCGCCCAGCGAGTGTAGCCTGGAGGAGATGGAGGTGGCCATGTCCAAGAGCCGCTCCAAAGTGGTGAGAGACACTGTCTTCCCCCCCCCTCCTCGAACGAACCCCGTTTACGTGGCTTAATGTCAAGTTTAGTTGTGGTTTGTCCTGACAAAAGCGTTGTTGTTGGGTTTTTTTTGGCGGCTTTCTTCCGTTTTCGTCGTTCCAACATCTTTCTTTCATTTCACACCAGAATGTTGTTTGGTAAACGTGCCAAGAGTACAGAGTACTGACTTTTTTGTTTGTTTGTTTGTTTGAGTTGATGGGGAAAGAATGTTCTCGAACACTGAAAATGAAAATCTTTCCTACAGATGTATGGTGGAAAATTGCACATAGGATGCAGTTGGATTGTAAATGATGTTAAGAACATTTCCACTAAAGAACATGATGTCTCCTACTCCTTTTTCCATCTCAACGTCCATTGTCTCATTGTGAATCTCAGAAGTAAAAAAGAAATGGCTAAATGGGCTCTTGTTCCTCTCACTCCATCCCATGGGCTCTTGTTCCTCTCACTCCATCCCAGAACATGAGTGACTTTGAATACCTGAAGCTCCTGGGCAAGGGGACCTTCGGGAAGGTGATTCTAGTCAAAGAGAAATCCACCGGGGTCCACTACGCCATGAAGATCCTCCGCAAAGAGGTCATCATCGCCAAGGTAAACCCATTGGAGCCTATACTATGCTAGACTAGACTGTTCACTATTTAGTCATTTAGCATATAGACATAGCAGTAGACACCCGGGATAAAGGGTTGGAACAGTGTTTCTTGAATGAGCAGGTAAGGATGAGGCGTCTTCCTTAAGGATGCCTCCAGGTAGACTGGGGACATTAGGGTTTGTACCCGGAACTGAAACACCCATCACTATTTCTACTACTATACTATCCTGCTCTTCAGAGGTGCATGACACGCAGTCACAAGATGAACCAAACGTTTCTTTACAAGGTGGGAATGCTTTTATTTGTGTAGTACATTTCCTTTGAAAGCAGACAATAACGTGGTTAAAAACATTATTTGTGTAGTACATTTCCTTGAAAGCAGACAATAACATGGTTAAAAACATTATTTGTGTAGTACATTTCCTTGAAAGCAGACAATAACATGGTTAAAAACATTTATTTCCTTTGAAAGCAGACAATAATGTGGTTAAAAACATTCATGTGGGCTCAAATGTTCAATCTGAATATAGGAGGAAAGAAAGTAGAGTCTGCGGTATTATTTTCCGGAGACATGAAATTGAGAATATTGTCTCACTTCAACCAAAACAAGTTAAATGAAGCACCATTTGAACCAGAAAACTCAGCAGAGATCATACTGTCTTGAGAATGAATTTGCCTGAGTGTTGTGTGACTCATAAGAATATTATGTTTTCAATTCCTTAATTTTCCTGTCTTCAGTTTGTCACCTTTTTATCTTCCCGGTCCCCGTTACTTACACAGTTTGTATAGATTATTTGTGTCAGCTTGGATCGTATAAAGATGACTTAATTGTGTGTGTGTGTGTGTGTGTGTGTGTGTGTGTGTGTGTGTGTGTGTGTGTGTGTGTGTGTGTGTGTGTGTGTGTGTTGTGTGTGTGTGTGTGTGTGTGTGTGTGTGTGTGTGTGTGTGTGTGTGTGTGTGTGTGTGTGTGTGTGTGTGTGTGTGTGTGTGCACGCAGGATGAGGTGGCGCACACGGTTACAGAAAGTAGAGTGTTGCAGAACACGAGACACCCTTTCCTCACGGTGAGTCTCGCTCCACCCCCCAGGTTTTAATTGCCATTTGAATAAATCTTTTGCTGAATATTTATTCTCATTGTTCTGCTGTTCCCCCCCCCTTCGCCAGACGTTGAAATATGCTTTCCAAACAAACGATCGGCTGTGCTTTGTGATGGAATATGCCAACGGAGGAGAGGTGACTAGACACACACACACACACACACACACACACACACACACACACACACACACAGACACATGTGCTGAATACATGAATAGAGTCACACGTGCACATCCACAGATGACTCATGAGAACCATAAGGAGCTCACTCCCCCCCCCCACCAGAAGTGCTCATCTCTATTTAGTTTTTTCCTCACACCTCCATCCCCCTTTCCTCTTCTGCATTTTTGCTCATTTTGTTCAGCTCTTCTTCCACCTGTCGCGGGAGCGGGTGTTCACGGAAGACCGGGCGCGCTTCTACGGCGCCGAGATAGTTTCGGCGCTGAAGTACCTCCACTCACGTGACGTGGTGTACCGGGATCTGAAGGTGAGAGGAAGAAACCCTGTCTGCTGGTCTTGTCCTCGCACCTCCATAAGGGTCTGTCTCTTAACACCACGCAAGCCCCGGAGTCCTGGGTGTAGGCTATGGTTTATTTATAATGTCACACAATACAATAATACACTAACAATAATACAACAGTACTATTTGTTTTTTACAGTACAAATTTGTTTTTAATCCATATCTCAGCAAGACCTTTGATCCTAATTGGAGCAACATGGCTTAAGGTCTTTGCACACCAAGTCCGATTTTTAATGGACGTAAAAACGTCAATGTAAAGAATCGAAAACGTTCATTATCTATGGCCTCTTGCACACTGAACATCGTACTGCGATGATCCATCTGTTTTTTATCCGTGAAAATCTGATCCGATTTTACTGATCCGCAAAATCAGAGTTGGTGTGCAGACCTTGAGACCCTCTCAAGTTTTTTATTCCTTTACATATCGTGATTTGTGAAATTCCCTCCCAGCTGGAGAACCTGATGCTGGACAAGGATGGCCACATAAAGATCACAGATTTCGGCCTGTGCAAGGAGGGCATCACCCCGGACGCCACCATGAAGACCTTCTGCGGAACCCCCGAGTACCTAGCGCCCGAGGTGAGTGTGTTTACTAACACATTGACGCGGTCGCGTTGCGCAATATCATTGTGGCTGCGTTATAGGCATTAGTTGAGAGTTGACGGACATGCGGAAATGCGCTGACCGACAAATACAGTGGAGTCTATTTGTCGGAGTTGGACGTTACCCCCCCCCCCCCCCCCCCCCCCCCCCCCCCGGGGGGG
>OOFB01005724.1:11452-28647 GCA_900323305.1 Trachyrincus murrayi
GGGGCCCCCCCCCCCCCCCCCCCCCCCCCCCCACGGTCTCCATCAGGTGCTGGAGGACAACGACTACGGCCGGGCGGTGGACTGGTGGGGGCTGGGCGTGGTCATGTACGAGATGATGTGCGGCCGGCTGCCCTTCTACAACCAGGACCACGAGCGCCTCTTCGAGCTCATCCTCATGGAGGAGATCCGCTTCCCACGCAACCTAGCGCCCGAGGCCAAGTCCCTGCTGGCCGGGCTGCTGAAGAAGGACCCCAAGCGGAGGTACGCCTCTCGGCAGACACCTGCATCCCCGGACTGTGGCTGATACTACCGAATGTGTAATGATGTGTGCCACTTTTGATCTAAAGCGTCTTACTTAACTACCGCGAGTGAATACATTCATAGCACGGGTGACCCTGGTGGGAATCAAACCCCTTAAGGGTTTAATGCTCAGATTCCTAGTATTGACATGTCAGACTTTATTTTTTTTTTATGAAAGATTCCTCTATATCCGTCCATAAAGCAGAAAAGTGATCACTCTTCATTCATGGCTTTTGTTATCAGATATTATTATTATTTATAGTGTAGGCATCTTTCCTTTCAAGCACGATTCGATACGCATCTCAATACATGGGCTCCCGGTACGATACAGCAATGATACTTTTAGTTTGAAACCATTCTATTTGAAAATCTATGAGTTTCAGTTTGATACGATTCGATTCGATACATTTATATTTGTTAGATTTAGGGATGCTACCATTTTTTAACAGAGTACTCACCTTTGGGTACTTGCTGATACCGTGTACTGATAGGTTTTGCAATTTTCAGTTACCACAATAGTAAGAGAGCTGATTTCGAATAACACGTTAGATGTAAACAAAAATACAAGTATACTAAATAAATTAAATCCAGCAATCAAAAAATAGCACTCAACATTTGCTGGTACATTTGGCAAGTAAGCTACTGACTGATGTAAATGTAAGCCACAAAATAAAATGACAGAAAACATTAAATAACGAAGCAGCGCCATGGGTACGTGAGAAGATAAAAAAGACAAGTTGTGAACTATGCCTAACTGGGACGACTGCATGATATATTGTTGAAAACGGTTATGTTTCGGGGCTACCTTATTTAATGAGTGTTTTTAGAAATGTCTTTACTTCTGGGTGTGTGTGCATGTCGCAGATGAGTGCCAGAGTAAGGAATTGTCGATTTTTTTTTTCTTTTTTCCTGATTGACAGGTTAGGGGGCGGTCCTAATGATGCCAAAGAAGTGATGAGCCACGCCTTCTTCGTGTCCATAAACTGGCAGGATGTGGTCGACAAAAAAGTAAGGAAAAATGCTATGAGGTTGAGGTCATGTGAAATATCTGCTGAAGTGTATTATTGTGGGACATTGTCAGATCCTTGAATCATTAATATGGGGTTGGCATCTCCATATGGTCATATCTTAATATGGTATATCATATAGACATTATTATTATTATTAACAGCAATAATATAATATTAATACATTGCCATTGACATTTGTCACTGTCAACTTGTCATTAAAAGGCATGTGATCTTTCATTTTCTGATGATTTCTGTCTGGTTGTAGGAAGGTTTATTGATGATCGTAGTTTAGCTTGGGTAGCCATGTACCGTGTTGTATTGTAATGTGGGGCCACGTCAAGGGTGAAACCCCATCTCTAACACAGTCCTCTCCTTCCCGCTCCCCAGCTCACCCCGCTGTTCAAGCCCCAGGTCACGTCAGAGACGGACACACGCTACTTCGATGACGAGTTCACCGCACAGACCATCACGCTCACGCCCCCAGACAAGTGTACGTTTCTCATGGCTGAACTTGGAATCGTCTTCTTGTCTAGTCATTTTTAATGGGTGTAATCTCCGTGGAGTCTAGGGCTGGCCCGAATACATCATTTCAAGCTTCGGTTAATCGTTAGGTTTTTCCCAACGAATATTTGAATATTCTGAGGAGAAAAAAAAAAGTAAATTCATAGTGCGTATCTTTCCCTGCCGGAATCTGAGCCAGCGGAGACCGCTGCTGCAGAATCGCATTTTTATCAACTGATTGTTCTTTTCCTTTTCATTTCTACAGTGTTATTTTAATAACGCAAAACTACAATATCACGTAGGATTGCTGTGTGGATGTCGGTGGCTTTCGGATCCACTCATCGGTCCGAGTCCGACTCGGTTACGGCAGGGCTTCAATGTTGCCTAAAAGTTAGCGAACACACGCGGCTTCCGTAGTATGAGTAGGCTTACTTCCAACGATCACAAAGCAAATAGGTGGTTTGACATTTTTTTGGAAGCCCTTACATATTTTTTGGTATTTTATCACTGGGATATTCGGACGAAATTTAACCTAACCTTCTACCTTCGGACTCGCAAATAGGCATAAAAAAAGATTAATAATTTTTGTTATTGTTATTTTTCTCATTAAAAAGCATTCCAATTTGAATACCTACGTAACGAACAAATATTGGGCCGTCATGTACTGACTTTCTTGCGTTTTGTTTTAACAGATAACAGTCTGGACTGCGAAGACACCGGCCAGCAAGCCCATTTCCCACAGTTCTCCTATTCTGCCAGCATAAGGGAGTGATAGAATCTCCACCACACACACACACACACACACACACACACACACACACACACACACACACACACACATACGGAAACACATGACAAACGCAAGGCGACTGTCTGCTGAACTGAGTGTCCAGACAAAAAAACAAACAAAGGATCTGTAACAAAAACAACAGAAAAGAAAGTGCCTGAATCCTGGCAGCCATATTCTTTTGTTATACTGTCAAAAACACACACACATCAACAACCCTGTCGTCCACACTACGGACAAAGCCTGCTAGCACGCTGGCTGTACTGTATCCAACTGGACTCTTCAGTACCTCACTATGTCATCTGCACAAGTACACACACACAGTCAGGTCTACCACATGCCCATGTTTGGGTGGCCTCTATTCAAAACTGCTGCTGCTTTTTGTTTTTGTTAGTTTTTGGAGTGTAGCACCAACGTTTCATTTCTATGCCTTCTTTCATACCCTCCTTTCGCTCCTTAATGTATGGTCTTATACGAAGCCGTGACTCTTCAAGTGCTCTTTCCTGGAACCGTTGGTTTATCCGCCGGTAATGGTGTGGTGTGTCCATGAGGGAGGGGGGGGGGGAGGAGGGAGGGGGGGGGGGGGGGGGAGGGGGGGGGGGAGGAGAGAGGGAGGGGGGGGAGTGGTAATTTAAAGGCTGTTTTGTTATTTCTTTCGCTATGGGTGTGAGATTCTGCATCTCCTTATTTTTTCTTTTTGGAGAACACTTTGGCATGATATCAAACTGAATGTCACTGTTTCATTCAAGAAAAAGAGCACACGGGGCAGCAACGTGTGTGTGTGTGTGTGTGTGTGTGTGTGTGTGTGTTTGTGTGTGTGTGTGTGTGTGTGTGTGTGTGCGGTTGTACGTGTTCATAAGATATCGCGCAGTGCCCCGCCCCGTCCGGTCGGGGAAACGACGACGGGGATGATAGCTCTCACATTGGGAAACAGAACGATGGTGACTGGCTGTGAAGACATGATCACGGTGCAGAAAGGTGTGGGAGTGGGCGTGTCCTTTCTCTTTTTTTTCTCTTTTTTTTTTAAACCTTATGCAATATCAACTTTAAAACATGTATTATTCGTTTGCTCCCGTCTACGAACGTGAGCTCTGTAATCAATCGACGTCCAACGCTACATAGCAAAAGAGTGCTGGGGAATTGGGGGAAATCGCTGAATGCACAAGATGTATATGGTTTGTTTTTAGTTTTTATAATTCAAGGTGTTTAATTCTGACACTTTTTCTCTTTCATCAGTGCAAAAAACCAGCTGCCATGTTTAAAAGAAGTCAGTAAGCACTTAGTTACGAAACGTAGACCTCAGTTCCTGTCTCACAGACCGTGTGCACCCCACCCCGCTATGCGAATGCCGAGTGTTGGAAAGCATTTATGAATTGAAATTGACCCAAAGCATCTTTAGCCTTAATGGATAGCACTTTAAGAACTAGCTTTTTGAGTATTAGGAGCGTAGTGTCACATTTTACAAGGCTACAAAAAAAAGTAATTGGGTTATATAACATGCCAGATAGTGATTTCATAATCAACATTCGGATCATAATTCAGGGCTGCAGGCTTTCACAGCGTTTCACATTTGGTATTCGATGCTGCGATCAGTTGTCACGAGTCATCGAAAACCCTCGCTGTAAGGTTTGTGTCTGATGGTGTTCTGCTGGTCTGGGTGCTATAGCAGAGGGACTACATGACATCATACAGGGGGACACGTGCATTGTGAACACGGTCCTTTTTCTTTACTTTTTTTTTTAAGGTGTGTGTTTCAGTGCAATTGATCTGACCTCCAAGGAAGTCCTTCACTTTTTATTGTTATTTTCCAGTTTTTTTCGGGGGTTTTTTCTTCAGTTTTTCAAACTATTAAATAACAAGCCGAGTGAGACATCGTCCATCGTTTCATCACCAGGTGTGTTAACTTGTGAATGAATACATGAAATAATATTGTGCCACCAATGTACTTGGTGCTTTGCTACTGAGCGATTGGCAAGAGTTCAAGGGGCAGATGATGCCCTTTTGAAACTTTCATTACTCGTAGGATCCTTTGCCATGACATTTGGAAATAATTTCCGTTATATACTCTGTTTGTTTTCCCTGTGCTCTACATTTTCAACTTGCTGTCCCCCCCCTCCCCCGCCTCCCCCTTCCCCCTACCCTGCAACACATCCCTTTCAAGGCATTCTCTCCAAGTTAAGGAAAATCATAATGTCTCGAAAGCAATGTACTTTTTACAATTGCATTATTATTTTCAAGCAATCCATTTCTATTTGTGTATGAATGTAATTCCAAAAAGACAATGATTGAATACATGGTTTTTATCTCTTAATCTTAATTTGTTGAGTCTTGTATGATGAAACACATTTCACATTCACCATCAACACAAGCAGTATTGAACCAGATTTGTCTCTTGGTGGCTAATTGTTAATTGTGTGGGAAAGCATTATAAATTCCTATCTGTTTGGATGTTTACATGCTTCCTGAGGCATTTAGGGAGTATGGGATTCTATCAAGTAGCCTATACCAGATATATTACTGTGAAGATCTTTCAGCTTGAAATTTTAGGGAGGACAGCCGTCTGCCATATTAATTTTACTGAAATAATTTCTGATTTTCACTGATAAATATGTGAAATGTTTGCACAGGCGACACACCACAATGCCATTGTGTACGAAGGTCTAGGTTCACTCATGACGCAGACATGGAGGAAAATGTGCCCTATGTCAGGAACACTCGACTAAAGAATTCTGCTCTGTGTGTGTGTGTGTGTACACACACACTTCCGGCATGGGACACGTGCTCCTGAGGAGCGACCACGCCTCCGCTGCTTTCTCACATGTTTATGCGCACATTCGCGGTCGGTTTGGACGCTACTCCAAAATGACTCACTGCACATACATAACAAATGTACATTAAAAGCACGCCTGTACAATACTGAACAACCGTTGGAGCTTAGTTAGATTTTAAGGATTGGTCATTACAGGGCATCACATTGAGGTATAGGCTGATTTTATACACAACATAGGCTATATACGAGTACTTGTATTACAGTATCTTAGCCAAATGTGACTCGAAAGGATGGCCAGCCCCGACACGAATACCCACGTATTTTGGACACCCTTCCAGCTCTCCTTAGCAATTACACGGTCTCACGTGGACCGTACAGGGGTCCCGCCTGCACACGTGTCTCGGCACGGGATTGGCCGCTGCGCTGCTGGTGTATACGGTAGCTACGTCACCGACGCCACCTGGGACGTTATTATTTAGATTAGGGGGCGTTGCCGCGCGTAATCGGCATAATGGATGCTTTGCGAACATCAAACGGGACGCGTTTTCTTCACCAGGGCACCCGGGTCCACAATATCAGCACTATGTGTCTACTCGAGGGTGCCCTGACAGCAAGTGTCGCTACCCGAATTAGCCCATTGTTACTGTTGTCTCTGTGAAGATACTTTGGAAGGAATCTTGCTTCATTGATTTGGTACACTATGTTGTCCTGAAACTTCATGCACTGGCAGTCTGTTGCCTCTATGATGCGGAGAAGCTATGATTTATTTTTGCCAAAGTGAGTTGCTGGTCTTAGATGCGAAGATAAAGTAGACTACACCTAGGTAAGAGTCGTGTTTATTTACTAGTACTATCGTTTGCAGGTAATAGTTATTTATAAACAAATGTACACACTTGTCATTTATTATTCAAATAGTGGTAGAATACAGGCTGTCTGCCATGCCAGTCTTGTATTAGTTTTATTGTGTAGCCTAATCAGCAATTCTGGCCTGGCAAAGCATTTCACTGTAGTTAATTGATTGCCTTGTAAATCGTAATTCAGCAACAATATTATATCTGAATAGATAGTTATTGACACGTTAAACGCTGATCTTCCCGAACTTATTATTTCCGAGGACCAGCAGCAGACTAGTACATAAGAGAGTTGTCACAGCCAGGATACGGTGGCTTCATCCGATACAGCACACACTGCAATGAAGTCAACACGACTGTATGCTGTTCCCATGAAACGACAGCAATATCAGCCAAAGTTAAAGCTAAGTTGCATGTCTGGCATTTATAAGGCACGTCGTGAATAATACATGTGCTTGCTGATTTGAAGTGGTTAATTGCTTCCTGTTTATTTTGTATCTCCAGCTGAATTCTTTCAGACTGTTTATGAATTCGGCCCTTCCCCCTCCCCTGCAAGTTTTATGAATGACCTACGTGGTCATAGAAAGAACGCTGTGATTTTAGTGTGTTGCTGCTTGGTCCAAGTGTACACCGAAAGATAGAGAGATGCTCTCTCACTCACCTGCCTCCAGTCCCTGTCCGTAGCACGGTGGTCACCTTCCATACCAGTTGAGACAGATGTTGCCATTGTATTTAGTAGCGTAAGACAAGCGTTGCTTATGTTGAAAATCCACATGCGATGGGCTGGAGTGACAGGGAGGGAAAATTAAACTTGAAGGTTGCTGAAATATCCCTTCTGCAATATTGCAACGCAACTTTTAGAATTGACTCAGAAACACACACATTGCTCTAATATGAACATATGAGTTGGGCCCTGCGATCAAAAAACCGTCTCACAGCGCGATGCGTCCTTTGATCTCAAGCGATCAATGAAAGATTCAAGAGCAGCTCCTTTTAAAACCGGGATCACATATTTCCTGCCCCTTCAACTCTCCAGGGCTCTCAGTCAGGGGTGTTTGTGGTGTCTGACCACAGGCATCACAAGCATGAAAACCCATAATAACCCTTCGCCCGAACCTATAGTTACAGGTTGACTATGCTTAATCATGTTTATTAACATCCAAAGGTGTGGAATGCCAAAGGAACAGGGGCATTCTGGCGAGCGGGTCAGTCGGAACACCTCGAAGAATGCCAAGGACAAGAGCAACAGTGCCACGGTGCGGGCGTCCCAGGGGGGCCGTGGGCAGGCCGGCCCCGGGACCCTGGGGGTGATGGGGGCCATGGGGGAAAGGCTGTCGCGATTCGACTCGGGGAAGGACTCCGAAAAAGACTCGGGATACTCAGGTGAGCCGGGACACCTGCCCCCGGGGGGATGTGTTTTTTTTTTTCTTCTTTGTTGTTTTTATTTTGCTGCAAAGATTGCACCCCTTCATTCCACTTGCGCGCACAATCCTGCATACACATACACACTTACCCATCTTTCTAAATGAATTCCTTTCATTTCCCTCTCAGGGATGAATAAAGTACCGATCATTAACACCATTAACATCATTAACACTATTTAGTCATTTAGCAGAGGCTTTTACCCGAGGAAACGTATTTTTTTGTAGATGCATGTCATTAATGATCAGGTAGAGGTGAGGGCATCTGGTTCAGGTGTATGCCTACAGTCATTGGGGTTCTAACCCTGAAGCCTTTTGACTGGGAGTCAACCAAAACACCCTAACCACCTAACCCTTCTTCTTCGTCTTCGTCTTTTCAGAGGCCGGCTCGGATTTGGTGCAGAACGACCAGGATGACCAGCGCAGCAGCGTAAGCCAGCCGCACAGGAAGAACAGAGGAAGTGCCGTTACCGTCGGCAACAACGGCAGCTCTGGCGTCAGCGTGGCTAACCGCAACGCTGGCCGCTACGAGGAGCTCACCCCCGTCTATGTCATTAAAAACCTGGTGGTGAAACCGGTGAGATATTCCAGGAATATGAAGTCACGTTTTGTATAAGCCTTTATAAACAATTAGAGTCTCATAGGGCACTAAACCCAACACTAAACCCTCAAGATTATGCATGAAATATTGGCAGAATAACAACACACAATTAAGCATAAAAACCTAAAATGTTGTTTTAAGCAACAAGTTTAAATACAACAATGCTGGATAAATCGTGAATTCACAATCATTGGCCATGAAATTAGATCCATCAGAACAAAGCTAGACATGACAAATGGTCAAACTTTTAGGCAAAGCCAAAATGAAAGGCAATTAGGGTTCAGAAGAAGTTCTAAAATAATGGCACATGAATGTGTTTACAATCCATCGTGAGTCCATGCTGAGGAACGTGTGTATCAGGGATGTTTTGCCACAGGCTAAACATTAGGGAGCGAGCGCTGCAGTGACAATGAGGCCCCTATTTTCTTTTAATAGATCATTTCAATACCATTTCGTTCTATTCAGGGACATTTCTCGGGGGGCATCAGAGCACATGAGAAGAACAATGCTGTGAATCCATTTAAGGAGGATGTGGTAAATAATAATAATAATAATAACTACTAACGGATATAACAGCCCGTCTTTTTCAAGACAGTCTAATCACAGTAATAAAGTGCTACAATGGATCCATGTACAATGCATGTGCTCTTGTAAGACGACAGTCTGTTCCAGTAATAAAAGTACATGAATAGTAGAAATATAGAAAGTCACTTTGACCTCCTTTGTATCCATTGTTCTCTTTTTCTGTTCGGATCCCTTCGTGCCGTTTCCCCCTCAACAACAACAACAACAACAACAAAACCCCTCTGGACAACCTCCTGGTGGTACAGTCCAGACCGGAGCAGCTGCTGCATCGACCTCTGTCGTGGGCCGGAGGCTGGCATAATCTCTCGGGCCCCAAGGGGCCCACCCAGCTCCCGCTGATCCAACAGCCAGCCATTGCGGGCCCTTCCTCCTCCACTCTGACCACCACCAGCGCGGCCCCCGACACCCAGAGCCGAGCCAACAAGAAGGGCTGCAGCAGCCGAACCAGCAGCAAGAACCACCGCCACGGCGCCACCAAGAACTCTTACCTGCCCATTCTCAACTCGTACTGCCGCATCGCGCCGCACCCCAGGAAGGAAGGCCAATCCCAGGGGAAGTCGTCCGGCATCCCGGGCGGAATCAAGGAGATCGGAGGTGGCGGTGGGGAGGGTCAGAGCCAGAGCAAGAGGGTGTGCACGGAGGAGGAAATGAAGAGGGAGAGTGTGCCCACCACCACCACCAGAAATCTGTCCTCACACCACCACCACCGCGGCCGCCACAGAGACCTCCATCACTCGCAGCACAAGGTCCCACGCGGCTCTGAGACCCCCGCCCTTCCACCCTCCGCCAGCCACACCAAATCCCACCGCCGCTCCCGCTCCGACGCCAGGGGCTCGCCGTCTGTCTCCAGCTCCCAGATGCCCTCCCTGCCCTCACACTCCTCCTCCTCACACTCCCCTTCATCCTCGTCCACCTCCTCGTCCTCCTGCTCCTCGCCATCGTCCTCAGTCGCCCACAGCCCCTACCGCCCGAGGCAGTGGAGGGCCAGGTCTGCGGCGGCGGCAGCTAGCGGCCACCTCTCCGACTCGCCGTCCGAGTGCTCGTCGGTGCGTCAGCGGCCTTTCCTCAACACGGCGGAGATCCTGAGCCGGTCGGGGCTGCTGGCCATCACGCTGCGCACCAAGGAGTTGCTGAAGCAGAGCGACGCCACAGAGCGGGAGATCTCCCAGCTGCGCCAGCACACCCAGCTGCTGTGCCAGGCGGCGCTGGCCGGCCAGCAGGTCCCCAACGACTGCTCCAACGGCCTCCAGCGGCTCCTACAGGCCATGGCCCGCTCAGGCTCCTACCCGGGCCTAGACTCCAGCGGCCGTGCCAAAGCCGTCGGCGACGACCAAAAACAGAGCGAGAGGAGAGATGAGGCCGCCAAAGGTGAGGGCAGAGAGGCGGACAACCATGGAAGGGTGACCAACGGGGAGCAGCAACTAGTGTCCCTGCGAGGCGTCGACGAAGGAGCGGCTCCCCGTCGCCACTTTTCTCCCCGTCTCCGGAAGCAGAGAGGATTGAGCGGGTGAACAGTCTAGCTGGCTCACTCTCCGTGGATCAGGATCTGACCAATATATAGCCAGAGAGCACCACCTTTGAAAACTATCTGTTCTGAATCCCATATCTGGGAGTTCAGGGATCCAAATACCCTGTATGTCTAAATGCACTGAATCTAAAACTGATTTTGATTGTGGCTCTGGCGCCCATATCAGCTTGTGAGACAGCGTGGTGTTGGAGGGTAAAATCCATTTTTGTTATTTTTGTTTGTTTGCTTTTCCAAGTGGTGATGTAGATTTGCAGGACTGATTAATGTATGCATTTTACATTATATGTACATTTTACATTTTAGTTACAGGATAAGAATGGCAAATAAATCAACAAATACTGCGCAAACGCTTCATAGTATTCTGTTAGTTGACGAAAACCAAATCAAGCGCAAATCATTTGTCAGCGATCAATACATTTCTTCTGTATGTTGTACATTTGTACTACATTATTTGTCCTACTACTTACACTAACTAATGGCGAACATGTGGTTATTGTGGTATGTTAATAGCGGCTGTTGGCGAGGGAAAGTCACAAAGTGGTCGACCGGCTTCTGATACGTGTGTTTGACACTGAATGCAGCAGACTGCCAACCAAGAAAGATCAATGTATGCCTTCACTGAGTCTTGAGAATAACCATAGCTCAGACTAGTACAGATGGTTAATAGGGTATAGATTCCTGTATTATACCGTCTACACATTACCAGGTAGAATGTTTGTTGGTGTGGTAATGCACTTAGTATTTTTTAATTGCTTAACAAAATTGAGTTTTTCATTTCATAGAAAACATCAAATACTATTAGGCTTTGGCGGTGCAATTGTGGAGAACTTCCCTTAAGTCCTTTTCTGAAGTCATGAGTGAAATTCTGGTTTTCGATATCTGTAAGTTTACAATATTCTATGTGTTAGCACACTAAAACACGAGGAGACATTAGCTTGTAGAACATTGATTTTAGATTAAGGTCATTGTCTACGATTGCAGTGTAATACATTATTTCTCCCCATTCTCCATATTTTTCCACAAGACAAGAGTGATGGTGATTTTTTTTATGTCAATAAAACTACTGTTATTGTGGACAAGTCTTTGATGTATGTGTTTTGAAAGCTTATTCAAAGAAATGCCAATGACAGCATATCGTGTTTTGGTCCCGAGTCTTGCAAGGTGTCTGCAACTTTCGTCGTGTCTTAGTGAACATAACTTAGCTTAGCAAGTGAAAAGTATTGTTAAAGAAGTTCGCTGTCTGACCTCAACACCGAAAACAAGAAGGAAAAATAACTCTGCTCTCAATATTTTTCAGTTTTATCCAATTTTTTGGGAGTAGTGATGGTTGAACTGCTTAAATTTGCACACAAAAACATGAATAAAAACGTATTACATTTTTTTCACAAAAAAGCATACTTATTCTATGTTAATATATATATATATATTTTTTAATCATTAATGGCATCTCTCCAACAATATTAAGCCTTTACTGGCTTTAATGGGGGCTACTACTACGACATACATACATGTATTTTAAGCAACTACACAGACTATATAACTATATACCACTTTGGTTACTTTATTTTATTCACGATTCAATTGTACGATCAGAAGAAAGCATTTCACTACACATTGTCGAGACAAATAAAATAAATTTTATTGAAATATTGTTTATGTAAAGCAAACAAAAATAATATATATTTTATTACCTATAAGGAAAGCTTTAATGTAAACATATATTTTAAATATATTAACATTTTGAATATTACGAGGTTAAAAAATACTAATATATTAATGTGACATTCAAAAAGTCCTAAACACGCCACTCTTCACTTATTAATTAATTATTGCTACTTGGTAACTAAACACATCTCATTAGTAGTTCATATGGATCAGTAGCTAATCTTTTTGGGAATGTAGTATTTATGCAAATGATAAAACATTTATGTTGTAACTTTGTTATCATATTATTTTATTTGGTAGGATTAACTTTACCGTATCTGCTAAAATAATACACACTTTTTTATACATATAGATAACAGACATCAATACATCTGTATATAACAAAACAAAACAAAAAAGACAAACTGTTAAGTAAAGCATAATCAAGCACATAGAAACATTATTTATAACATCTTTTATGGCAGACCTTCTACGCCTCATCTTGGGACGAGTGTCCACAGCACTCACAACAGCACTCACAGCAGCACTCACAGCAGCACTCACAGCAGCACTCACAGCAGCACTCACAGCAGCACTCACAACAGCGCTCACAGCAGCGCTCACAGCAGCGCTCACAACAGCGCTCACAGCAGCAGTAATGTTGAACTTGAGACAGAAGTCCTCGTGAGTCCTCTCCAGCCCGGGCCTCTCTGTGGGGATCTGGCCCTGTCTGCATGTTCTCTGTCAGTAGTCCTGAATCTTCGAGACTTGCTTTCTTTCAGTTTCTCAAGCTCTCCAAGCAGTTGTGCTCTAAGTACCTCAAGCTCTCTGTATCTGCCAGCTAGCATCTTTTGGTTGCTTGCCTGGCGGTGGCTTCGGTCTCCCTCTTCTGACTCTACGGCCGCCGTCTGCGATGGCTCTTTGTCCTCTCTTTGCAAGTGAGGTCTCTTGACTAAGTCACGGATTGCCTTTAGTTTCTGCTCCAGGTTCTTTCTCATCTCGTGACCTCTACTCTTCATTTGGTCAATCTCCCTCCGTTCCATTCTTGTCTCTTTCCACATCTTCTGCAACTTGTCTCTGTGTGAGACCTGTTCCTCTGTGCAATCGGTACGCGCTGTTGTGGCCTTCTCTCGGTGGTCTCCATTGTCATTGCATTGTGTGGGAACTTCATCTTTTATTGTCGTATGGGTCTCCTCGACAGCACTTGGGGGCATCTCAGGGCCCGTTTGTTTGGTCTGCTCTTTAGAAATGTTTGTCTGGATTTGACCAGAGTTCTGTTCAATGTGTACCTTATTTCTCTTTACATCCCACAGCAGTTGTGCTACAACATCACATTGAGCTTTCAAATCTGCCTTAATTTTGTCCAGATTCCCATTTGAATTCAGCATTGTCTCCAATTTATTCACCCATTCTTCTTGTTTCACTTTTATTTCTTCATGTTTTCTTGCCATATGTTGTAATACGATTCTCTGCTCTTTGTATTTGATGGACAGCGTATTCAGTTTCTCATCCATATACATCTGTTTAAGCTCTCCTTTTGCATGGACAGACGTTAAACTTAGTTCTTCGTCTTGCGTTGGAACCATCTGCTGACCCTGCTCATTTGCCACTCTTGCTTTATCACTCTTCATTGCCTTTAGGGTCTCTAAAGCAATTGTCAAATTGTTTTTAATTATGCTAATTTCTTGTCTTTCTCCCTCTAACATGGCTCTAATTTGTTCAATGGCATGTTTTTCTTTGAGAAAACCCTCTCTAATGTCTCTGAATTCTTGTATCTTGACGTCAATCTCAGTTTTGCTGTGTTGCATGGCTTCAGTCTTTTTCTCAATATATTCTGCTAAACATTGGATTTCAGCTTTCTCTGCCTGGGTTTGGATTTCCATTTCCATAATATTGGTCTTATTCAGTTTGGTCATTCCAATTTGGCTGTTTAGGATCATGGACTGGTTTTCTAGATTAGCTTTAACCTGCTCCAAATGAACCCTTTCACTTTGTATCCTGAGTGTTTCATTCTGCACGACATCCATTTGATGTGTTATTTGTTTTGCTTGCCTCTTACTAGCATCTAAAAGCAACTGCATCTTTTGCTTGTCTAGTTCTGCTTCCTGCCTTTTCTGTCGAATTTCCTCCTGCTGTTCTTTGATAGCTGTCAATATGAAGTCCATCTCATTCCTCTGCGCACTGAGCTCACAGAACTTCCTCTCGGTGTTCTGTCTCTTCTCCAAAATCACTGCAATCATTTGTTCAACCGGCTGCATGATCAAGTTAGCCTCCTCAGTTTCTCGTCTCTTTCTAAGGTTGTCCTCTTCTATAGGTTCCCGATCCCTCATATATTCCATGTCATCGTCCCTGTTGAATCGTGTAGTGTGTGCCTCGTCTGTTTGAATCGTTTGATCAACCTCATTACTTGCTGACAGTGTTTCTTGTTTGAGACCTTTTAGATACCTCATCATCTCCTCAATTTTCTGTTTAATTTCACGTCTTTCCTGCTGGGTTTTCTGTCTTTCTTGGCCTATTAATTCTTTGTAGATGAGAGTTTCGGCCTTGCGTTTGTTCATTTCCTCAAGTGACGTTTCCACATCTTTGCTTTGAGCATTCCCTTCCTCAATTTTCACATTGACATCATCTTGCCATCGTTGGACTGTTGCACTGATTCGATCAATGACATTGATCGAATGGCTCCTATTCTCAACATCTTCTCTTCTGCGTTGCTCTTGCTGTTTCATTTCAGCCCTTTTTGTATTGAGAGAAAGCATCACACTGGCCAGTTGACTCTTTATGTTTTCAATATTCCATCTCTCGTTTTGTATTTCTTCTGCAAGGGCTTTTCCCTTGGACAGACTCCCCTCCATATTTTCGAATCCCAGTTTTATCATCTCCATTGTCGCTACGAGGTCAATTGTCTTTTTAATGATGTCGTCAGGATAAACATGATTTATAGATTCCAAATGACATATTTGACCTTTTATTTTCTGTCGTAATTGTTCCACTCCCTCTTTTTGAATAGTTATATAAGGTTTTGCTGTCTGATATATTTCCAGCTCCTTCATTTGCGCGATTAGGGTCTCTGTGTTTCTTTGAGAGTACTCTCTCTGTTGTTCAATTTGAGCAATCATTTTTTCTATTTTGTCGTTAATTTGGTTGATATTTTTGATAGTTTTTTCATCATTTAAGGCAGCCAATCTTGTTTCTTCCATCTGAAACATTTGATCCACTTCAATTGTTTCCCAATATAAAGCTTTCCCTGTGTTTTCAAAGTCATCCTCTTCGCTCTGGGGTTGTTCAGATTTAACAGACATTTTTTCTCCTTTCTGTTCTTCCTGATTGATTTCTGATGTAACCACTTCTTTATTAGCGAGATCCTTCTCATTAATTTGTCTTCCAGTGTCTCCCTTCATTTCTAACATCCCAAAACTGATTTGATCAAATCTGTCTTTGATCTTTTTTAGATTGTCATTCAGAATTTGTTCGTTTTCTTGCTCTTTCGCTTTCGTGCTCGTTTCCTGGTTCAAATCAGATTTCCTCATTTCCAGCTTGGACATTTTAAATTGTAGCTGTGGCAGGGCAGCAGACATCGTCGTTTTTAAATCTTGAATTTCTTGCTGCTGATTTTCTATGTCTTTTCCAATATGTTGTTTGACTTGTCTTGAGTTATCCTTTGATGCTTGGTTGTCGAAATGTAATACCTCTGATGCAGCTATCTCTTGTGGTGTAGTACTGCCCTCAGTCTGTTTAACACAGTCCATTGAGATGCTGGTGACGGTAGATTCACTCTGAGTGTCCTGACTCTGAAATACCTCTGTCTGGATGGCTTTATTAAACACCATTGTTCTCTGACCTCTCCTTTCTGTATGTGTGATTGTGACATGATCTGGCAGAGACTTTTCCACCTCATTGAATATACTTTGTTTCTTAACTCCTCCAGTCAATCCAGGCCAATGTCCAGGTATATTTTCATGTGTCTTTTCATTCAACTCTCTTATCATGTCTTTCATATTTGTGTTGTTTATCATCATTTGCATGGCCTCATCTTCTCTCATCTTGACTTGACACAAATCTTTTTCTAGTAGTTTCCTTTCATCCAATGTCTTTCTTTGCTCTTCATTGATGTCAATCTTCATTTGTTCAAGGTGTGCTGTCTCTTCATAGATTCTTTCCATTATCATTTTGAGCTCTTCCTTCTTACTCATGACATCAGTCTTAAAACGTGTAACTTCTTCTTGTTGTCTAACAACATTGTCCTGAATTTCAGACCTCATGGTATCCAAATCAAGTTTCTCTTTGTTGATTGCTTCTTTAACTGTGTCCAGATCTTTGCTTTGCCTGTCTACTGCTTCCTTTACCTTTTCAAGATCTTGTTTCTCTAGTAGAAGCTCCTCTTTCCAATTATTTTGCATTTCTTGTTTTTGTAAAATCATGTCAGATCTCAAATTGATCAGATTTTCTCTGTGTGTTTGTATCTGTTTGAAGTGTTCATCAATTTTCAATTTCTGCTCGTCCATTTCTTTCTGCTGAATTTCCAAGTTTGTTGTATGTTTTTGTGCATCCATATTCTTGTGCTCTAAGATTTGCATCTTAATTTTAATGTCTTCAAGGGTCTTTTCATTCAAAATTTTCATCACGTGTTTCATATTTGTGTTGTTTATCATCATTTGCATGGCCTCATCTTCTCTCAGCCTAACTTCAGACAAATCTCTTTCTAGTAGTTTCCTTTCATCCAATATCTTTCTTCGCTCTTCATCAATATCATTCTTAATTTGTTCAAGGTGTGCTGTCTCTTCATAGATTCTTTCCATTATCATTTTGAGCTCTTCCTTCTTACTCATGACATCAGTCTTAAAACGTGTAACTTCTTCTTGTTGTCTGACGACAATGTCCTGATCAATTTTGAGGTCATGTGTCAATCTTTTGATGTCACTGTCTAGAAGCTCATGCTGTGTCTGTTTTCGGGCCATATCTTGTATCTCTTCATGAAGTTCTTGGATTTTATTTTGCACTTCAAGAAGCAAATGGTCCATCTTTTCTCTGTCACTGTTTAAGTCGCCCAGTACACTATCAACCTTGTCTTGCTTGCCTTGGAGTTCAACCTCTGCCATTTCAAGTCTTTCTTTTTCTCTTTTCACAAAAGATTGATCCATTTCTAGTATCTCAGTTTCTTTCTGGATCCTTTCTTTGTCTCTTTCCAGTGTCTCATTTT
>OOFB01005728.1:5834-20532 GCA_900323305.1 Trachyrincus murrayi
CTAACCGCCACAAAGTGAAACGCAAAGGAAAAAGGTCTTGCAAAAAAGTTTTGTCAATGCAAATTTTTTTCCGTAAATGCAAAAAAGTGATAACTTTCTTGCACACATCAAAACAACTATTTCAAGTATATTTACTTATACTACATATACTTAACTTCACTTGCGTTCAGGTTTTCTGGCCTCGTTTTGACTCCACAAGAGTACTACTTCATATTGTGAATAAATTGTGGCCTGCAACATCAACTTTAATCCGTTTCCGTGAAAGAAAAAAAAAAAACACTGAAAAGTTGGATCATTGACGTCATTGGTCCGGGATTTGTGTTCTCCATTGGTCCAATGACGTCGACAGTCCACATTTTTCGCGGGAACGGAGTTGATTCATTTTTCTCACAACGCACATACGAAGCAGGACTCTTGTATCACAACATAACCAAGTGTAATGGTTCCCCTTAAAACGCAAGACAAATTCGGCAACATTTGGTGGTTGATTGAGGTGGTCTTACTGGCACACTCTATCTCTATGGAGGAGAGGGGGGTGCTCATGGCGAGGAAGGAGGCGTGGAGGCCCAGCAGGAGGCCCAGGTTCCTCTCCGTGTCGATGAGGGGGGACGACAGGCTGCTGAGGTCTGGAGTGGTCACCGTCTCCTGGTTGGGCTGGAGGAGCGAGCACAACGTCACTACACACCACAGAGGAAGAGCTGAGCCCTACTATACTAGAGCGAATCTAACTATTGGGCTGGATACACCTGAAGTATATATCATTTAAATGTATACGTTTTAGTGTATTGGCGGTGTCAGGGGCATTTGATCTCTATGGCTTTCGGAAGGAACAGTCTGGAAATTGGAACACTTTTAGTGTATTTGAGCCTTTAAGACCAAGAGAAAAAAATACAAGCTTCTATACCATATAGTTGATTAAATAAACCTTTGTATAAAGTCTCCAAGCACCTCAAAGAGAGCTGCCTTCCTCTACTGACACTGTAACCACGAGAAACCACTGCAACACAGCCATGCCAAGCTATGACCCTCTCCCGCTTTACCCCAGGATAGACCACCTCACTCCTTTAGTATGGAAATAACTTACCACCCCCTACTTCCCCCCTTCCTGATTGTACAATGTACTGCTAATCAACTCAGACTCTCATTACGTGTATTGACAATTAACTTGGCCTTTCCCGCCATGGCCAATCCTTAACTCTGCACGATGGTCACTCCCCTCACGTTTTGTTTCCTTTGTTGTTACTGCCCACGATGAGAATCACGTACACCCATTGTCTCTCTGAAGATGCTTGGTAAATTGCTGCCTGTGTCTTCCCATGATCATGTTCTATTAAATCAAATACTTTGCTATCAAGAAGTATCCTAAAATAAATACTTTTTCATCAATACATGTATTACTGTAGTACAGCACGTTATTAAAAAAAGTTAACGAGACAAAACTTAAAAAATACAAATTAACATTAAAATGAACCCCCAGACTATGTCCAGCCTCATATCCCAATATCCCCAGGCCAGCGATATACTGCCCAGTACAGACTCCAGGAGGAGCTGGTGCTGGGTGGCTCCGTACCTCCATATACTGGCCCACGCAGAAGGCCTGCATGGACTCCCTGGTGTCCTCAAACTGGAGCGCCGCGTCCAATGCAACCACTGGGTCTTCTCCTGCAAACTGGGCTGGAACCAGGTAAACACATAGATGATGTCAGAATGATGTCTACCACTCTAAACCAAGAGTCACATTGGACATGGCTTAATGTTTCTTCAAAAGAAAAGCCCACAGTGGCCCAAAGTGACTACATTTACTAACATTAACTAATAATGCGTCAAACTTCCTCTGGACTTTCTAAAACACTGATTATGCCTACATGATGTCCGATGTATCTAAATTACCAAGAATGCTGTTCCCAGCCAGCGACTGAGACTGGGCCTGGAAGTCCTTGATGTCATACACCTTCCCGTCGATGACCGTCCAGAAGCCTCCATCTTTGTTGTGGTTCTCCAGGTCAGCCTTGCGGATGAGGGACACCTCCTCGTTGTTCTTGGAGCTCTGACCTGTAAAGAATGAGCCTGCCACAGCAGAGCCAAGCTAGTTACAT
The DNA here is from genome assembly GCA_900323305.1 of Trachyrincus murrayi. Lineage (NCBI taxonomy): Eukaryota > Metazoa > Chordata > Actinopteri > Gadiformes > Macrouridae > Trachyrincus > Trachyrincus murrayi. Next base: position 7,931 of record OOFB01005728.1, read on the forward strand.
TCAAACACAAACACTGATGCTTTCCAAAATAGTTAGTTCTAAGCTAGTTACTACAACACATACACACGTGATCCAAGCTAGTTAAACACCTAGTGTCCACTGATGAAGAGGTTTCATGAATCTATAGAAAGTTATGACTTCATCCTGATATTTTTGTTGCATTCTTTGCAAGTATTGCGGTACATAATACTATTGTTTTTGGGTTGTTTTACTTATAGTTTTACCTTTAAAGTTAAACCTCCATTATATCTCACCACCCCTCACATTACCATAACAACCCCCTCCCTACTGTGATAGTCTCATCAGGTTACCCTGACAATCACCTCCCCCCTCCCACAGCTCTGTGACCACGGCCCTCTCTGCTTTACCCATGATGCCGGGCCAGGCGAGGTCCTCGTGGTCGTCCCTCTCGTGCCCGGGGGCCAGGTGGTTGTAGCGGTCCAGGGGCTCCAGCAGCCCCGCCAGCAGGGGGATGGAGCCCGTCTCCTGCAGCAGCCCGGCGTCCATGGTGAGGAGAAGCACCACCGACACTACCAGCTCTGGGAGCAGCACGCCTAGATAAACACAACACCGGGCTAAGGTTAGGTCTGGGAGCAGCATGGCTAGATAAACACAACACCAGGCTAATGTTAGCTCTGGGAGCAGCACGCCTAGATAAACACAACACTGGGCTAATGTTAGCTCTGGAAGCAGCATGGCTAGATAAACACAACAGCGAATGGCTAATGTTAGAGTACTAGGGTCTAGCTGTTAGCTACCGGGGGGCTAATGCATGCACACAATGTGTGGAAATGTGGAAATGCATACAGGCTTACAGAGCCAATGAATATATACAAATCTTGTAACTAAATAGATAACTTGCAAAGCAAGTAAAGCATAAATACATTAATGAATGAGTGAGTGGAGTTGTCTAGCTCAACTGGTAGAGCATGGCGTTAACACTGCCAGGGTTAGGGGTTCGATTCCCACTAAGAATGTATGCACTCACAGTATTGTAAGACACTTTGGATTACAGCGTCCACAAAATGGCATATAGAACATAGCATTCATGAATGGATGAATGAATGGGTGTATGAATGAATGGACGAAAGGTAAAGTACCGGTCAGATCTCCTTCGATGACCCGGGACACCTCTGCAAAGTGTCTGTGTCCGGTGGAGGCGATGCTGGTGGCGACGGGCAGGATGTCCCCGATGTGAGTACACAGCAGGGAGATGTACTTCTTCAGCAGAGACCCCACGCCCAGCAGCTCTGGGTCTGCAGCACGCACACACACACACACACACACACACACACACACACACACACACACACACACACACACACACACACACACACACACACACACACACACACACACACACACACACACACACAGAGAGATGTTAATTTAGAACTACATGTTAGAACTGCAAAAACACTGGTGTTTATGTAGAACTACAAAATATTCAACAATTGTTGAGCACTTTTCAGTGCTCAACAACGGAAACAAAGAAATAGTATTACTTTTTGTTTTTGTTTACAAAATCTGAATGACACATACAGATACATTTGTACTTTACACAGGACAAGCCGACAAGAGAGAAGAGGTGGGAGAGACAGAGGATAGGGGTGGTACTCTTACTGTATAGATAAACAACACAGTGGTATTACCACGGTATTGTATCATGTTCTATAATCCACATCATACAGTGAGTGTGTATACAGGACATCCAGACAGAAAGGAGAGAGAGAGAGGGGTGTTTGCAGGGTCTTACTGTATCCGTTGAGCGTCTCAGTGCCGCTGACCGCCAGGTACAGCTTGCTGACCAGCAGCCTCTGGAAGCGCAGCAGCAGGTCCAGCGAGGCCGAGCGCTCCTTGCTCAACTGTTCCGCCTCCTGGCAGCTGGAGATGCGGCGAGCCACGTCCTTCAGCCTGGAGAGGGTCTGGGACGCCATGTTCCTGTGGGGGAAGAAGAACCAGGACACACACACACAACACACACACACACACACACACACACACACACACCCTGGGTTAAACATGCTGGAGAGGCCTGGAGGTGCCCAGGGAAGGGGTCTGCTTTGTGGCATGGAGGCCACAGATGCACTGGACTACAGAAGTACTGGAAGGCCGAGGAGGATGTGCTTCCACGTGTTGGCATAACCAGGGTTCCCACTCCTTCCGATTGATCATTTTCCAGAAGCTTCCCGTGGTCACAGAGGTAACAGCCACGTAACCTCGCACAGCCGGCCTGCCTCTGGCGAGCTAACCGTAGGTGTCCTATCAGTCTGGTTAGGCTGGTATACGGCCAAGCCTTGTCAAACTGATTCTTAGTTCGGGCCATTCAGCAAACACCAGCTAGTGATGTCGTTGGTGACGCCAGGATGTCATTCCTAGTCTACACTCCTGTATGCAACAATTGTAGCGAGATAAACTCTAAATACTTCAATGAAGTAATGAGTAAACCAACACAGGTGAGCGGTACCTGAGGAGCTGCTGGACCAGCTGGACCAGCGGCAGGCTCTGCTTGCCGGCCGACTCGTAGATGCCGGTGTTGATGAGGTCCTTGTCCAGCAGGGTGCGGCAGCGCTGCATGGTGGAGGCGTTGGCCTCCTGCTCGTCAATCTCCTTCTCCTTCTGCGCCTCCTTCTTGGCCTCAATGTCCTGGGGTAAACAAAACAAGGGAGGGAGATGTTTGGGTGAAACAGGGGAGGATGGGGACGAGAAAGGAGAAGGGAATGGAGGATATGAGGCCGTCGGTTACACAGCTGACTGATGTTCCAAGAGGAAAATGCAGTTGGTTTGTATTGTAAATCATAAGGTCATCTGCAAGATCATCCTCTTTTTGTTGTTTTTAACTTTCTCTGATGAGTCTAATGTTGAGAATTGTGTTTTGATAAGTACAATTTTTTTACTTTTGCAAGCCAAATGAACAGAGCCCCTATTTCGGTCATGACAAGTTGTGGTGTGTACCTGTATCTCTGCGGTGATGGCTGCGTTGAGAGCAGACTCCAGCCCTCCGTCGGCCATCAGGCTGCTGACCAGGAGGTCGATCATGAAGCGACGCCCGGGGCTCACACTCATCTCATTACCGGACACTATATGGAAACACGCCAGGGACAAGGGTTAGGGTTCAGCAGTCACAATCTCATTCTCTGCGTTTTCCCCCCAAATGTTGTGTTCTGTTGTACTTAAGATGAGATGAGACGAGCCGAGATACATCAAGATAAAATAAGGTATTTTATTCTACGATAGCCTTCTATTTTTACTTGATGGGTGAGAAAGGGTGAGATGAGATATGTTGATATGAGATGAGATAGGGTGAGATAAGATAAGATAATATGAGATAAGTTGAGATAAATTGAGTGGAATTAAGTGGAAATGATGAGATAATGATGAGATAATACTCATCTCAACTTAAAAGTAATTTTCTGAATACTTTGTGGTTGTACTTTAGCTATAAACACCACCACCACCACCCCCAGTGCTACCATGGTCCACTCACCAGCGTTGGGCAGCAGGGAGGACAGAGCCCTGGCTCTCTCCTCGGCGGTGGGGAGCAGGACGGACCAGCCGCTCTGGAGGACAGCCTGGGCTGCGGCCTGCACCGTGTTCAGCACCCCAGCGTTGCTGGCCAGCATCACCACCGTCTGCTTCAGGTTGTTCAGCAGCCCGCTACCCAGCCCCAGGCCCAGCTCCTCGGGGTCCACCTGGTTACTGATGGCCGCGTGGAGCTAGAGGAGAGAGAGAGAGAGACACACACACACACACACACACACACACACACACACACACACACACACACACACACACACACACACACACACACACACACACACACACACTTTTCATTTTTGCTTTGATAAAATTTCAGTTGCTATAGAAACAAAAACTATCATTATGTATTTACTTTTCAGTCGTCTCCTGTAAGTTCCCTATCCATTTCCATTTACTATTCATTACAGGTCACACAGCCACTACAATGTCCTACCGTAGGATGCCTCTAGCATCATGTTTTCACTGTCATCTCCAGGGTCCTACCTGTAGGCGCAGGAGGTTGAGTGCAGCTACCACCATGCACTCCTTCTCCTGCGGCGGCGGCCAATCAGAGCTGCCGTCCATGCCCTCGCTGACCTGCCGCAGGAGCAGGTCCAGCTGCTCAAAGGTCATAGAGCATACGTCCACCACGAAGGGCACGCGTTGGCCCACCGACCACTCGGAGCATGACGACCAAGCGAAGCTCTGCAGGAAGGCAACGCGATCATTTGTTAAATGTTCATTCTGATCCGATCAGGGAAATCAGGGAGAGTGAGCAAACACTGGAAGAACAGCTCAAGAACAGCACCAAACTGGGGTTTACTGCAATTGCCTTTTCTGATTGGTTGGTTCAAATTGGTGTCGCCCATGTTGATGGGCCATTGACAAGCCATTTCAAAATCTATCCCTTTCTGACATCACAAGTTGGAGTATCCACCAGATGCATGATGTTCTTGTGGTCTGATCCTAGTGCATGTCTACTGTTCTGTGGAGGCCCACTTCCTACCTGTCCGGGACCACAGGAGATGCCCACGATGTGCTTGGAGTTGAGGCCAGGCAGGGCCTTGGGCTGCTTCTTGTTGGAGAACAGTGTGTCAAAGTGCTGCATCTTGTCGTTGCTGCCCCAGCTGTGGACCTCCCCGTCGTCCGTCAGGGCCAGGCAGTGTGTGGAGCCCACCGCCACGTCCACCACCTTCTTCCCTGAAGACACCAACACATAAGGTTCAGTCAGACTGTCGACACACAGGCATACATGACAGACATTGAAGGCCTTAATAATAGTGCCGGTTGAGGCACAGAATCCAACATTTTAATTACATAATTATTTGAATTTACACATAGAGAAAAGTGAGAGTTATTATGAGACCAGCACAAGATACGTTTTACAGTGTGTCTCCATGGTTGTCTAGATTTTAAACACGAGAAGGAAGCTATCAGTGAAGGAGCTTTATCTAGCCGATCGGACAAGAGTTGAATGTAGTTTCTCCATTAACAAAGCGTACCATGTAAACTGTCCAGTAGCTTGGGGTAGCGGACGTGTTCGTCGGTGCCGTGGCCCAGGCGCTGGTTGTCTCCCTTGCCCCAGGTGTACACCTGGCCGTCCTTGGTGAGCGCCACGGAGAACTGGCTGCCGCAGCAGACCTTCTCTATGTCCAGGTCCTGCAGCTTCTCCACCAGCTTGGGGGTCTTGCAGCCGTCGCTCCCCCCGCGACCCAGCTTACCATAGTCCCCGTCCCCCCACGACCACACCTGGCCTGGGGACCACACCGGCGGTATTAATGAACCGACGTTTATTCTCAGGGTCAGAGGATGATACAGGAAGTAGATTACTGATTCAGAAATATACTACACTAATCTCAAGGTACGACATTGATTCATTCGTTCATTTATTGATTTTTTATAATTAGACATAATCTAGGATTTCAGTGAGGGTGATATTATAATTATTCTCAAATTATGTGGGTTTTTTTCTTTCTCAGGCCACCAATCATCTCAGGCCACCATTGGTTCTTGGCTCTTCTCTCACCGTTCTCCGTCACCGCCAGAGTTTGGGCGTCCCCGCTGCCACACGCCACATCCAGCACCTTCAGACCCTTCAGAGCCGTCACCAGCATGGGGGTGGTCTGGTCCTCACTGGAGCCTGGACATCCAGCCAACAAGAAACCACTGGTTATGACCTATACCCTTTCAGTGATCACACAGAGCACTGCAGATGTTGGAGGACAGACACAGAGTGTGACACTACGCCGGATAAATGAGTATGTTTACATGTACACCATAGTTAGGTTACAGCTGAACAAACAGATTTTCCCAGTAATCATACAGACTACCGCGTTTACATGGCCACTAAAGTAATGGTGTATTCAACAGAAGTGAGGTCAGTTGAGGAAGTGACAGGTGCAATAAATCCAACCATAACATTGTACGACATCTGTATGCGATGGATCAACAGGTCTCATTATAGTATTGTGTTGTTGTTGTTTTTATGTCCCTATTACAGCATTGTGGCCCCTCTGTGTACTATGTGTAGATCCCTCATTCCCCCCAACATAAACGATGTCTGTACCCAGACGTGCTTGCTCACCGTGGCCCAGGCGGCCGTAGTTCCCGCGGCCCCAGGTGTAGAGCTCCCCGTCGGCTGTGATGGCTGCGCTGTAGGTGCTCCCGCAGGAGATCTGCACCACCTGCTTCCCCGCCTGCTTCCCGTTGAACGCCGCGATCATGGCCGGGTCCTCCAGGTACCTGGAACCATGACGAAGATTACCATAGTGACCACTACGGTGTGTTGTTGCTAGGTAACCCAGGGGTTAGTGTAAATCCGTGTTTCCGTCTGTATTTCAGTGCTTGAAATGACTTCTAAGGGGTAATCAACCTCACACCTGGTGGTAAAATAGGGTCTCATGGTGGAACATAACGGAGGTCTTCTATCATTGGCTATGATAATTAGTGAAAGGCCGGTTTACTGTTTAGTCATTTAAAAGATGCTTTTATCCAAAGCAACTATTTGTTCAGATACAACTCATTCAGGAGCAGGGGTTAGGGGTCATCTTGCTCAGATCTACAGGTAGACTGGTTGGAACTGGTCGCTGGTACATAACCCTACACCCTAACCACTACTATACCATCCTGCCTGTAAGAGCTATGGTTCTACACAAGCAAATAACAAAAAAGGCCAATGTTAAATACTAGCAGTATCAAAACTCCAGTTCCCTGTACTGATCTTCGAGTAGTTAACATTGTGTTTTCTCTCCATGCTGGTTCCTTACGTGGTGTCTCCGTGTCCCAGGCGTCCCCCGTCCCCGCAGCCCCAGGAGAAGACCTCCCCGTTGGACGTCAGGGCTAGGTAGTGCTGGCCGTCTGGATGAGCAGCCAGCTTCACCATCTTCCTGGAGCTCAGCGTGTGTACCAGCATAGGGGCCTGGGAACATTTTAATGAGTTCATTGATGAATGAATGGATGTATTCATTTCGAGACTAGACAGACTGTAGACATGGGAAGATTTTCAAAAACATGCATACAAAATATTGCAATGACGAAAAAACATTAAACTTCACTGCTGCCATACTGAATGCAATATAGGACTCCACGATATGGATAAAAGCATTCTTTTTTATATATTTGATACAGCCATATAGCCAGATGAACTGGCAAAATAATTGCCAACAAAGTATGTTTTGGTATGTCTTATCTCACTGTTGTGTTTTGATACACGTCTTTGTTGTTGTATTTTGATATGTCTCGTTATCCATGTGTTTTGATACGTGTCAATCATCGTGTTTTGATACAAGTCATGGTTGTGTTTTGATACGAGTCATGGTTGTGTTTTGATACGAGTCATGGTTGTGTTTTGATACGAGTCATGGTTGTGTTTTGATACGAGTCATGGTTGTGTTTTGATACAAGTCATGGTTGTGTTTTGATACGTGTCAATCGTTGTGTTTTGATACAAGTCATGGTTGTGTTTTGATACGAGTCATGGTTGTGTTTTGATACGAGTCATGGTTGTGTTTTGATACGAGTCATGGTTGTGTTTTGATACGAGTCATGGTTGTGTTTTGATACGAGTCATGGTTGTGTTTTGATACGCGGTATGCCATGTCCATATATGTTTCTCACTTTTGCCCTTTATTATCATCATCAGCGTATTATTATCAGTTTGATACACATCAATATCCACACCCAACAAACGCTCAAAAAGAGCCTTCGTGATAACGACATGTCAAGTGTCCAGTGCCTATTATAGGCAGCCCTCAGGAAACACAACAATAATAACAACAACACGGGACTCAGGGGTTGAACTGACCAGAGTGGTGCTCTTGTAGTTCTGGGTGTAGACGGCGCCGCTGCTGGACAGGATGAGGAAGCCCTTCTCCGAGCACACGATCTGGGCCACGCCCATGCTGGACAGGGCCTTGCACTGGATGGGTCCATTGACGTTAGCGTACAGCTTCCAGCCCAGCAGGCCCCAGGCTATCACCTCCTGCAGGGTTCCCTGGGGCACATGGACAGTCAATACGGAGGGTTAGATGTGGCTAGTGTGGTTGTTGTTATGAGGATGATGCTTGTGATTTGTTATTATGATGATGATGCTTGTGTATCGGTGTGTATTGTTGTGTATTCTGCATTACTGCGCGAGAGAGACAACACTAAAACCTATATCGGGTATTTAAATGAGATAAGATTGGACACTTAACAAGCATAGATCGCTTCATGAATTGTTGAGATGGTAATGGCAGGGCTTCGGTGATCTTTGGCTTGTTACATGTCTACTCTAATCAGAGGTTTCTCCGGTCACATGGGCGGGGGAGCAGAACAGACAGGTAGGGACACAGCACCTAGACAAACACTGCAGAGTTTTGACCTCTGATAGCTTTACAAAAAACAGCACCAAACTGCACTGATAGCTTATTTGGCACAAAAAAAGAATCTTGAATCCAATAAAACAGTTCAAGACAAAGTCTAGTTAAAGGAGAACCGTCACACAGGCATCACGTTCTAATATAAAGAGAGAACTGAAAAACATTAAATGATAGTTCAATCATCTAAACCTGTGATTCGAGTTTACAGTTTTATCTCGAAGACTGCAATCAACAGTTTTAGAGAGAGAAATCGGGAAGCAAAGCAATGCATTGTGGGCATGATTACAGTACTGACCTTGTGCGAGGTGGGTGAGCTGCAGTGGGGGGGGCTGCAGGGCGTGGCCAGGCGGTCCAGGTGGGCCATGATGACCACGGCGGTCTGGCGCAGGTCGATGGCCAGGTCATTGTCCTGGGGCAGCGTCAGGTAGCGCAGGAAACACTCGTTGGGGCTCAGGGGGGCCGTAAGGATCTGAGATGAGAGCCAGAATGATCTAGATTAGACCTCATCATCCGAGTTTAGAAGTTACTTGGTAACTTTGTTGACTACACTACTACACTTGTTGGTTTATATGTAGATACTACATCTCAGAATATAATCCACCAATCATATACAAGAAAATGGCACCAGGGTCCCTTAAGGAAAACATCTTCAAAATGAACAGAATACGTGGAAAAAAAACTGCCTGTGTGCATCACTATTTACTACTGAATCATTTAACACATGCTTTTGTCCAAATCGAACAGAACCTTTCACCTTAACCACTACACTATCCTGTGTTGTCATGTACCTCTGGCTGGTCCTGGAGTATGGGCTCCTCCTTGCTGTGGTGAATGTTCTGGAAGCGCTGCAGGAGGGGCAGCAGAGGGGCGCTGGTGCCCTGTGTGGAGCGTTCGTTGTCCATCTCCCGCGTCCCGTTGCCCCACAGACGCAGCAGCAGCAGCACAGCAGACAGCAGCTGGCTGGAGGACGTTAGGACCCAGAGGAAATATCGTTGGTTACCCTAATAATGACACTCCACTCCAGTTGTGATGACACAAAAGGGGTAGATTTTGAAACAGATTATAATGGCTGTAGGGTAGAACAGAGCCCTACCTGAGTGTCCCCCTCTGGACAGCCAGCTCCAGCAGTATGGCCAGGGCCAGGTGTTGGTCCTGCAGGGGAATGTTGCCTTTGGCACTGGCACTTCCATGGACATCACTGGTTCCCCGATTGGCCACGGCAGAACACATAACACACAGTTACACAGACATCACAATGACATACTGGTTAAACATAAGACTATCGGCAAGCTTCAGGCGATCGGTCATTATTCTTTTAATTGTTGAGCGAGGCTGTCCTCTAAAGTATTTTGAAGTGTGATGAAGTATGTTGAAGTACACCAGAGTATGGATGAAGTATGGTGACGTACAGTGAAGTACACCAATATGTAGTAGTAATGTAGAGTAAGCTGTAGTACGGAGCCTCCCTCAGCGCCTCACCTGAGGAACTTGGCGGCCCGTTCGACCACCTCCAGCCACACGGAGGAGACGGTGCCCTCGTCGAACAGCGTGGCCTCGGGCAGGGCTCGCAGGGCGTCCAAGGACTCCTGGAGCAGCTCGCTGCACAGGTCCGCATCGTCCCCTGCACCACCACAACCAGGGGTTAAATAAAGACTGGCCTGGAGTGTTATAGAAGAGCGATGTGGTGCTTTAGATCAGAAATGGACTGTGTTTATAGAGCACGCTTCTGATCTCCACGGCCATTCATAGCTACTCAAGGTCAAAGTGCTTAACAGTTAATGCCTCACATTCACACACATTCATACACTTAAACACATTCACAGACGCACACACACACACGCTGTCACAGATGCCAGCAGCTGTTCAGCAATGCAACCATTTATTTTTTGGGGACCAGTTAAGGGTTGAATGACTTGTTCAAGGACACCGCAGCGCTTTGTGGAACGAGAAGCATGGATATTCAACTGGCAACCCCCTTTGACTGCCTAAGAACTTACTCTGGCCCTGATTGTAGATAATAACATAACTTCAAGGTAGGACATAAGAAAAAAAAAATGAAATACACTGAAGAATTACATCATTGATAGCAAAGATGGGTGCTAACTGGTTAGCACAGATGTTAAGCAGTGGATTGATGGAACCCTCATACACCCTCATACAGGTTTCTCTGCTTTTGATGTCTAAATGTACTTTGACCCCTCGAAGATGATTCATCTCAAGGGGTTAACCTTCCAATACATTTGAACTAACTAACTAAATAACTTTTTTTATTAACTCTCAAAACCTCTGCTGCATCCACATGCACTGTATTGTGACTGTATGTATTCACATATTCCCCTCCATGCCTGGTCCCCGCCTGGTCGTACAGGGAAAGCAGCCCGCTCTGTGTTCCAGGAACACTGCTAGACCAGTATGGGTGTTGGCCTGAGGCTCAACAGCACCAGACCAAGGAGCTCAGGTTACCAGAAGCTTACAGGGAAGAGAGCGAGAGACCAGGGTCTCCTCCACACAGTCTGTCCCTGTAGCCCCGCAGGCCTCAGTCTTACATTAACAACACATTCAATCGGAGCATCCCTGCATGCTAAGCTAACTAAACTAGCATGATGCGGTTCTCAATGTGAAGTAGCTATTGAATAAATTCAAATAAAATATATCTATCATTTGAGTCGATATTAGAATTTGGAGGACTAGTTCAGGTTATAACACTTATAGATCTAGATAATACTTTGTTAATATTTACTGTTGGTCTAAGGGCTTATTAATCCCCTAAGGAAGGTGTGTTCTAATTTCCAAGCCATCCTTAGTGAATATCTTTCTAAAAATAACAAAAAATACATAAAAATAAAAATGACATAATAGGTTAGTGTGTGACCACAGAACTCTGAGCTATAAAAAGGTTGTATTATTTAACTATGGTGACATGTCCTTCCCCAACTGGTGATACTCTAATAAAAGAGTTGACTTGATAGTCTTTAGCCATTGGGGCATTCATTAGATGGGGTGCAGATGGAAGGGATTATCTGATAGAATTTATGCAGTGCTGGTTCCCTGGTTCAGAGACTGTTATCGCCATGATCTCCAGAAAGAGGGTTTGATGGAGAGATGCTCCCTGCGTCCCACCTGAACGGACTGAGCACCACCCCACCACCACCCAACTAAACCCCACCAGCTGATGTTGAGGACAGAGTTGCGTAACCCACCGTCTTATGCCATTTACTGTTGACGACAACAGTGGGATGATGTGGAGAAACGTGTCCTACAGACTACAGCTGTCAATCAAAGTATGTTTTCAGTTCTCGTCTTGCAAAACAGCGACCAATACCCATTCTGTTACACCTAACCTCCCAGCCAATCCGCTGAGTTCACCTAACCATCGACCAATCGCATCCGTGTTCACCTGAGCTCCAGCCAATCACCTCTCTGCTCACCTGAGCTCTAGCCAATCCCCTGTGTGCTCACCTGACCTCCAGGCTCTGCGGAGGAAAGCGAAGGCGAAGGAGAGCGCCGCTCTGGAGCCCACTCTGGCCAGGCCCTCCACACCTTTACTGGCCAGGGGACGAGGGCTGCAGAGGCACAGAGACACACACATTACTCTTCATGTTACGGGCTACCTTGTACTAGGCCATGTTCCACTAATACAGAGCCTTCTTACGGTCGGCTCATTACATTCGTATGACATGAAGTCATAGGAAGCACCTCTACCTTTTAAATAACCAAGGCCTCTATTTTACAACAAAATCCATGATATTGCACCAACAGTACCTCTTGTTGTCTGCGGTGGGTGGTGGGGGTGTGGGCAGGGTCTTCCAGCGGGCCTCGTACTTCTCCTCCATCATGCTGTGGCTGAGGGAGATGAGGTAGCGCTCCAGGATGACCAGCCGCTGGCACAGACGCTGGGCCGACAGCGTGCTCTTGGCCATCTGCCCCGATAGCTTCTGCTGGTCGTCCACCAGCACCATCAGACAGTCCTTCAGCTCCTTCTCATCTAGATGCACACACGGGCACACAGAAACACAAGCACACACATGCACACAGAAACACAAGCACACACAGACACGGGCACACAGAAACAGACACACACACACACACACACACACACACACACACGGGTCTCATGCCTCCTCTATATCTGGTCTAAACAACAAGCTGAGCGGAGGAGAACTGGTGTTACGAGAACTCATCCGAGAGGACAGTGTATGATTACGATGATTATGACATCCAATG
>OOFB01005729.1:5597-30728 GCA_900323305.1 Trachyrincus murrayi
TCTTCTCAATCTATTCAATGTTCTCTTGGGCGGTTCACCTAAATGCTTTGCCCATAGCATGTTATGTCTCGTATAACCAGTTTTAAACGTCTTCCAACTATCCCAGTTAAACAGTAATAACGCCTGTTGTCAGCAACCAGGAACTGTTAGTAACTGGGGTTTCACCCTGCACTGCCACATACTATATCATTCTTTTCACAAGGCAGGGTTAGACAAGGAGGGCCTTCGTCAGGAACCAACACAGAATCCATTCAGAAACCGAACTCTGTTGCCCCTGGCCCGGCTTTTCCAGTCAAAGGCATTCGTTCGTCAAAAAAACAAAACCCAGATCCCCTTTCCTTGTGGGGAATGAGGGACCATTACATGGTGCTTCATCAGCATAATGATGTTATCTTTTCCTTTCATAAAAATCTCATACAGGAGTGTTAAACTTTGTTAATCTTTGTCCTTCCCCGTCACAAGGAAGACAAACACATTGCAGGTTTCCTATTAACTTCATCTAGTCTTCCGGTCATCTATTTTTACCCCCCCGCCGCTATGTGTGATTCTGGTAGAGTTTGCGGAGCTCGTCCCAGAAGAACAGACTAAGAATGGTATGTGGTCCAAGCCTGAAATAGGACGCTCCTAGGCCTTTGTAGAGTCCTGTCAAGCCCTCTGTCCTCATTGTCTTGGAGAAGCAGTCCACGTATCCCCGGTAGAGCTGGCCCTGAACAGTGGACGACACGCGTTTATTTGAGTCAACCCAGGGGGAAGGCATACAGTATCTCTGTCTTCGCTGCACAGCGCTTACTAATGTGATGCATGTTTTGATTTGACATACTAATAATAATGCATTAATAGTAATACATTCGATTTCTAGAGCGATTTACAGGAAAACAAAACAAAGAAACAAACGAGGACAACTATTTAAAGATTATTTTTTCTTACCAAAAAAAAAAAATGGCCGTTTGCTCACCTTGCCCAAGTGATCCACCGGCTGGTTGTAAAGGCGTGTGCTCACCACGTCGAAGGGCGTCATGGCAAACACCACCACCACGCTGGTGACCATGCCCGCGCTCAGGGACACCAGAAAACTGTCTTTTGAGAATACCTTAAAAAGAATAACATGAATGGGTAATTAACCTTTAGACTTAGTCCGTTCATTTCTTATTCAACAAAGTGAATAAGTGAACAAAAAAGTGTTTTTCTTTAAACCCAAGTCGAATAAATGTGTTTTGTCACTTTTGCACAACACATAATGTTCCATCTACATTTTGTATATTTTGTCTGCGGTAATTACTTTGATTTGGAAATGGCTCATATAATGGAACTAATATGCACTCTTGAAAGCCAGTTCACGTCTTTTAAAATGTATCATATGTCTGTTTCTTTTCCTAATATGAGGACAAATTCATGACCATCTTGAAGACGGAATAAAGACATTTCCTACATAAAACTAATCCACAACCAAATGTTCAAGCTGTATAAGTTAAAGGGGAAATTGGCAGATTTTCAACCGGCTTTGCATCATTTCAATGTGGGTAGTTTATGCAACGTTTACCTTTCCTCCGTGTTGCCTGCACCCAGATCTCCCCGCTAATTTTGTCTGCCAGATGACGCGAAACGCAAATCAAATGACGGAGTTGAGGTAAATGAGCTGCACCCCAGAGACACAACTGCAGGCGTGTGTCACACTATATCCCTAATGCGGATAGATAGAGATAAGGTTGAAAATCTGCAAAGTTATCCTTGAACAGCAGAGCTGCATTGTCTCTATGTAAAGACTATGTAAAGGCAATTGTGTTTAGCTGGCCTTGTTTTACTCATCTCACACGAGCTAACTTATTACATTAGAGTACATAGGTTATAATCTATCCAGGTCATTTAGTTGATATGGGAGCATTCTTCTGACTGGCTTCTAACGTTGTGTTCATATAGGTCAATGGAAATGAAGGGCTATACATTTGTGTGTTTTTAACAGCCCGATCATGTCAAAGATTTGCACTTAAAGACATTGCAGAAGTGTGATTCTGAACGATTCGATCGGTCAAGATTTGATGCACCATCAGTGTTCTTATGCCGACTATACAGACATGGTGATGTACAAATCAAATTAAAGAGTTTTATAAGGGGGAGTAGAAATATGTTTATGATAGCAATGGTTGCCTGCCAGTGCAGACAGAAGTTATGTCAGGAACAAACAAACCAAACCAAAAAGTTACATTGATTAGGATGAGTTAAGTTAGGATGATGATTTGGATGTATGCCATTTGCTGGGATACTCAGGAAGGAAATGTGCCAACAAGGTTGAGTCGGTCAGCAAAGATGTCTTGTGGCGATTGATTTCTATTGCGGAAAAGCAACTTTGAACACATGCTAACCTGTAGATCAACCACCAGTTCCTTGATTGTAGCGAAGGAGGTGAGCTGGGACGCGGACCCCACGCTGGTCCTCGGTACCGCGGCGAAGGACCCCCTCCACAGCCCCCTGAAGCCGTGCTCTTTGCAGATGGCTACCATAGCGTGTACCATGCCCTGAGAAAGAGACCAGGGGGTCAATACGCTGCTTGAGACAGACAGACAGAGACAGAGAGAGAGAGAGAGAGAGACACACACACACACACACACACACCTTAAATAGGCTACATATTTACCCGGTGTTTGTATTGATGACCAACCGCGATGGAGGAGGTTGCCTGAGACTGAAGATGGGTCTTCACCTATCAGTGTTTTGTTTGCAGGTCAATGACACAGTTTAATGAGAGGCCATTCATGAATAAAACAACGCGAATCAAACAAAAACGAACAGCACAAAAGCTCTGGAAACATACTGGACCATGTCGCAATACATTCTACTAACCAAGTATATGGGGCTTCCCGTGACACCACCCACTACACCGGCCGCCGCTCCCGCTACCGTAGTCTTGAACGTGCTGACCCGACCGTCCGTGTAGATGTACCCGCAGGACTCGATGACGGCATAGGAGCCGAGTCTGATCCCGTTCATCACGAACTGGTAGACGAGCCCCGGCGCCAGCCCCCTCTGGAGCCCGGCGAGTCCTTCCACTTTGCCGATCGTGTAGAACGCGTGGAACACGTTCCGATAGTGCACCTGGTACGACCCCCTGCTTCTCAGCTCTCCCTGCAGCTGCATTCGTGTTTTCACGACCTCCAGAGGATTGGTGAAGAGGCAGGCGCCGCAGGCCGCCACGCCGCTGAGGAAGAAGTCCATCGCAGACCGGTCCACTTGCAGGTTTGGCTGCCGGGTGGGGGGGCCCTTGGTCCTTGGTCTTGGAAGCGGGAGGTAGACGCGTTGTGTGGCCAGGCGATGACCTTTCCGTTCCTCAAGACTCTCCTCTGGGTGCCGTCAGTAGACACGCAACCATTTAAGCGCGAGCACGTGACTTGACGCCGGCTGCTGCTCAGCCAATGGGAACAGCGACAGGGCCCTCCTTTATTAAAGAGCCGCTTCGCCCTCGGAGTCTCCTCCATCCATCCGGCCGACTTGTATGGAGAAAAGATTTACTAAAAAACTTTCAAATAACTGATACATTACATACATATACGATGATGATAAGATGTAGCCCTAGTGTGTTATTAGGGATAGCCTTTATTCGGGTACCATTTATTCAGCTTAGTCTAACCAATCAAATAGTTTATTATAAACACCACTAAAATGACAATTAGCTACATTTCTCTATGGAATAATAGGCCTAAGATTGTAAAATACATTAGGTGGAGGGTCTTCCCACAATTGTACAGACGTAAGATATGCCATTCTACGAGAATGTCACTCATTCTTACTATAGCTCATCCTTTACCAATGACACATTAAAAACCTGTTTGTCACACCACCCTTTAAAAGGCAGTACAAATATATGATATTTGTATTCTGCTTGTATTATCTTTGCTATCATATTGTTTTAGAAATGCTGAAATAGCGGCACAGCGTAGTCCTATATGGTAAACAAACAACCCGTGAACTCCATCTGTTAAATAAATATTTGCTTAAGATAAAATATTGAAATCCCACCTATTTAAAGGTTAATTACTTATGAGCTGTTCATTGTTGACTTAGAATTATCCAAAACACAAAAAAGACTGTACAAAAAGCATATTCAATTGTATCTACTTGCAACAAAGAAATCAAGTGATTTGTTAATGTGTGAATATTAATTGTGCTCACACGTTGATGCCAGTTAGGTATCAATACATCTAATTAAAAGCAATCATGAGAATTAATTGGCAATACTCATACTTAAAGTTACTGTAATGTCTCCTATATGATGATAATACAGCCAGTTTCCTTGGAGCTCCATTGACGTGTGATGACTCAAGTGTTCCACAAGATGGCAGCATTTAAGAAAATGACGAAGACAAAGACACACATTACTTACAACAAAATAACATCAAAAACATGCAACCGGTAACATGTAGCATGTTCCAGGTGGAATAAGACGTCCCAGGAAGGAGGAATAAACCACAGTTTCGTCATTTTTCGTGCCGACTTTAAAAGTGTGTCACCTTTGGGAAGGCTTGCGAAGCTCTTAGTCACCGTGACAAGGAAGGTCCACATGAGGAGTCCACAGAAACGGTGGAACATAGACCCTAAATTAAAAAAAAGGAATTATGAAATTATACTCGCAATAATTATCAACATACACATGCATAAAGGAATACAAAAAAACAACAACAACAACAACATACTAGATCTACTTTAAAAAGGACACAAGTCATACCCCGTGTGACATGTGTCATATTGCCTGCAGGGGTCAGCATTGGCACTCCATGCATGTCTTAAGCCAGGTTGTCCCTCAGACAGATGGTCATGATCGGTTTGTCCGCTGTAACATTACATTGTTACACTCAACAGGCCTTAACAAACCGCATACATGCTGCATGTATGTCTTTTATTACGGAAAGCCCTTTGAACATTTAATCAGCAGGGCTGACTCGTAGCGATTTAGTTTTCACTAGTGGACATGTTCATTTAGGATGTCTGTAAAACAATTTTGACATGTTACAAATATACTGTATGTATACTGTACTGTATGTATACATGTAGAAATTACATTGATTTACAGATATCTATTTAATTACAGAAATTTATTTTTCACTATTAAGAATAATGATTACAGATATCTACAATTTAATTTGTGACTTGTAGAAATGTAAGTTCCCATTTCAGATATCAACAATTACAATTTAGATTTTATTTTTAATTACCATATTCATTTTGGATATGTACTTACGTCATTGAAGATATCTAATTACATTTTGACTAGTGGAAATTCCTTTAATTTTTTATATCTAAAATTAAATTCTCACTAGTTATAAAAGGAACATGATTTTCACTAGTTGCAATTGTATTTCAGATATCTGAAATGCAATTCTAGATATCTGAAATTACATTCTTACTAGTTACAATTCCAAGCCGACATCAATCATTTAATTTTGACTAGTCAGAATTAAATTAAAGTTATCAAGAATTCCATTTATGATATCTGTAATGTAAGATAAAGTAGATATCCACAATGAACATTTCCACTAGTGAGAATTGAATTGTTGATATCAACAATTGATATTTCCACTAGTGAGAATTGAATTGTTGATATGAATAATTCACATTTTGACTAGTGATAATTGAGTTGTAGATATCATTAATTAGAATTGCAACTAGTCAGAATTACATTACGGCTATGTTGACTTGGAATAATAACACGTCAAAATTGAATTATAGATATCTGTAATTGAGTTTGAATAGAAGTCAATGATAAAAGTTGACTAGTTTTAAAGTAATTAAGTTACAGATATCTACAATTAACACTTCCACTAGTAAGACATTAATTGTTGATATCAAGAATTAACATTTTGACTAGTAAGAAATTAATTGTAGATATAATTAATAAGAATTGCTACTAGTCAAAATGACATTGTAGAAATGTTGGCTTGGAATTCTATAAACAAATCAAAATACATAAATCCCTCATCTACCGTTGACTATTCTGTTTCCAGACCTGTCAAACTCATACATATATTGGCACCAAATCTATGCTGTTAAATGTACCTGATGCTGGGGTAAAAGGGAAGACAATGATGCGGGTGCTGTGCATTTCATGGCAGGCTTGTTTTCCATTTGCTATGAAATGCACCCCCTGTATAACTCTGACTAGGAACGTGTCACCTGCATGAAACTCACACAGGTAACACATATTAGCCCCAACTTGTGATATGCACACACACCAAGAGAGACCTCCTAGTGCCCCACCAACCATCATCCTCCCCACCAACCACCACCCTCCACACCAACCACCACCCTCCACACCAACCATCAGACCAACCATCACCCTCCACACCAACCATCAGACCAACCATCACTCCTGCATGACCCTGTGCGGGCAGCTGTGCACCCTCTCTGCACCTCTTCAGCAGCATCATTGTCAGTGCCCACTGGCAGTTCCCCAGGATGCTGTACCACCTCGGTCTGCTAAATAGAAAAATAGTGATATGTGTAAATCATAGACTAACATATTTATGAAGCCGTAGATTTCGCTTTAGCAAATCTTTGCTTTGTATTACTGGAATTAAATCAAAATTTTCCCATTGACTCAGAATGGTGGCGAGTCTTATTGCATCCAACCACTGCGAGCCACCCATTGGTCGTTAAGAGTTTGCTTCACAAACAGGCGGTCATGGCTGCCGCTTGGTGTAAACCTGGTGTGCTCCAGGACCTTCGTACAAAGTAGTCAACTGGTTTTCCTAAAGGAGACCCAAGCAGGGCAATAGAAGATAGAGATAAGATGCACTACCAGGTCAGTGACAGTCTCTCACCTATAGGCGTACTAGGTTACCACACTTGTGGTCGTCATTGACATCAATTAGGGGTAATTGTCTGGGTGGAGCAGCGGCTTCCAAGGCTGTTTTTAACAACATCTCCGTTTTATCAGCTGAGCACGACTTACAGCTTAGCTGCTGCTGGAGATCCCTGACATAGTTCCACTTTTAAAACGGCCCCCAATGTGAATGTAAATAAAATGGATTTACAACATTAGGTTAATGATTGAAAATAGGTGAACTAATTTCCTTAAAGGCCCCCAATGAGGCCGTCAAATCCTTACTTACATCTCAAGTCTTGGAGATGTAACAAATTATAGCGATGAGGCTGCTGCATATTAGGTCTTGTGTTTAAGATTGTAGCAAAGGCTACTGACTAGAATTGGATAGAGCTGTTCCTTTGATCAAGATTCATTAAAGTTCTCACAATCTATTTCAGCGTTACTTCTGTCAACAATCAAATAAATGTCGATTCTCCTGATCACTTGGCCGCAGCCATGTCCCCTATCTTTATGATACTACACGCAAACAATAATAAAATCTTTCCATCTGAACTGAATGCTCCTGTTGTTTCAGTCAACCCCCATTGTCTCTAACCAGGATCCCAATCCCTCCTCTCATTTAGCAAAAAAAAATTAGGAAATGAATATCTGGGTTTTCTAGGCACAAATAAATTGTCCAGACGTGTCTCTCTGAAGAGCTGAATTGATCTATTTGAGCTATTTGACAAATGTGAAGGAGTCACATTTGTGTGAATCCTTTGAATCTGGAAGTATTGATATATGGATGTGACCCATGAATTATGTCAATCCTCATTTTAGTGTTAATTTCCATGTTCTTAGACATAAGTAGATAATCCACTTTTCAGATGTAGTGTACTTTGTTTTCTCTCAAAAACTATTTTAATAAAAATACATTCCTTAATAGTTGCTCCATAAATGTAATATTGTTGAATTTCTGATGTAACCGTACCAGGTTTTGGTCTGTGTTTTGAAATTGTATTAAAATAAATGTTGGGACCTGGGCCAAGAAATGGGCCAACCGGGGGGGCCATCTTTAGAGCTGGCGAGGACTTTTCTTCTCATCAGTAATCACCTCCGCTGGTAATTTACACTAACAGCCTCTGACAAGACGCTTTCACCTGATAATGTCGAGTTGTAATCCTCACTCACTAACTAACTCTCAGGCAGGATTTCAAGCTGAACCCACCTACCAATCCCAACTTTTTTCAATGCACACAACCGTTTCAGGGGCTGAGAGGGGAAGTCGGGGAGAGTCTCTGACACAAACGCAAGTTCACGAGGACCCAACGGAACAGACATGATGTGTTTGTGTTGTAATTTCTAGTGGCAGAAAGGGGTGAAGTATACGGTGGATGCTACGCTGCTCAATTAAATTGACAGCCATTTGACTTCTTGCTTGAGAGAAACAAAGGTGAGTAACTCTTCATGGATCGACACTGTTCATTTATATATATATATATATATGTTATATATGTTCTGTTAATATTAATATGCCATACCAAAGTAGCAAATAACGAAGGATGCACCGATACCCTCATTTTCACCGCTGATACTGATACAGAGTTCAGATTCAGAGTTCAAAGTTCAGATGCAGTGCAATAGTTTCAAGTAATTAATAAATAAGTGCTGGCATTTAAACTGTTTTCTCCTTTGAAACTAACATGGCTCTATGATGCAAAACAAATGGATGTTTTCAACAAAGATTTGTATATTAACAAAGACTTTTTTGTTATCAGAATTTGAATGGCCATTAGAACGTGAATGGTGACTAATGCATAACAATAACAACAATGATAGCTTATAGTTTCTATTGATTCTATCAGTGATTCTCTGAGTTGATATGGTATTTGAATCTGGTATCAGAGCAATATCCATTACTAATGAATCCCCAATAATAATAAAACATGCTAATAAAATAAATAATCAACAAATAAATCAATAAATTCTGTCTATTCGACAAAGAAATGTTTCAAAGTTCTTTGTTGGATAAATAACCCTAACCCTAACCTAACCCTAAATATGACAACATGCCGCACCTTTGATCACATATATTGTTTACATATAAAGCAATGCATTGCTTTATATGTAAACAATGTAAAATGCACAAATATTATCGTATGTCTTGTATTTGTGCTTTTGTATGCGTTTTTATTTATTGGCAAATTACATCCAGCTAATAAACTAATTGACACCAAATGAAATACTACATTAGACTACATTTTCTCATACGAAAAGAAAACAAGCCATGTTCATGAGTAAAACTCCTGTATTAACAGTCAACGTTAATAGGATTGTGGAGAATCAGGAAGTGAGCGATGCAAACTGCCGTATCACTTACAGTAATCACACCCTGACCGGACAGAACACAGAGCAAGGCAACTCTACATATCTAAATATTACAGACAAAACAGACAAAAGTTTCAAGTCAGTCACACACTCTATTCACTTTAAAGCTAAAGCACACGTACCAATAAAGCAAGCCATTTTAAATCACAACTTATAACCAAGCACCCCCTCAGACCAACAAAAACAATCCCAGATGTGTTGTCCTCAAACACGCTTGTGAACCCGTTATTTCCCCCTTCCCCTGACCTTGTGCATCTCTAGGCCCGACTCCAACCATGGACATCGGTGGCCTAGAGACGGTGGTGGCGAACAACGCCTACGTGTCGGCCCGTGGCAGCATCGACGGTTCCTCGGCAGCCGCCATGCGCGACAAGAAGATGCGCGCCAAGCTAAAGCTCCCGCACATCAGGAATTGCGAGCACATGAAGGCCACCGTGGACTCGGCGTTCCAGAGCATGTGTGTCGCACAGCCCATCGGCATGCGTCTGTTTCAGCAGTACCTGGACAGCGAGGAGACGCACAAGAACGCGGGGCAGCTGTGGAAAGACACGGAAGACTACAACACATCCCAGGAGAAGGACCGCATGCAGAAGGCCCAGAGAATAGTCAACAAGTACTACGAGTCCGCGGCCAAGACCTTCTGCGGCTTCCTGGACGAGAAGGCCGTCACCCGGGTGAAGGAAGACCACAAGAACGTCCGCGCCGACCTGTTCAAGGAGAGCGAACAGCTGCTGCTCAAGCACCTGGAGGCCAAGGCCCTGGAGGGGTTCAGAGACAGCATCTTCTTCCTGCGCTACGTTCAGTTCAAGTGGCTGGAGGGCCAGTCTGTGAACGAGGACTGGTTCATGGATTTCAGGGTGCTTGGTAAAGGAGGATTCGGAGAGGTGCACGCCTGTCAGGCAAAGGCGACTGGAAAGATGTATGCCAACAAGAAGCTTGACAAGAAGAGGCTGAAGAAGCGTAAAGGATACCAGGTAAAGGGTTAGGGTTAGGGTTAGTACGCACCTGCACAACCAAATGGGACCAGGTAAAGGCTTGGTACGCACCTGCACAACCAAATGGGACCAGGTAAAGGCTCGGTACCAGGTAAAGGCTCGGTACGCACCTGCACAACCAAATGGGACCAGGTAAAGGCTTGGTACGCACCTGCACAACCAAATGGTACCAGGTAAAGGCTTGGTACACACCTGCACAACCAAATGACAAATCTAGTGATTAAAAGGAGTGTCACCCACCCAGAGGAAACTCTCAGTTGAAAACCTTTAACTGGCCCATAATGGAAAAACTGGGATGCAAACGCTGTGAGAATAGCTGACCTGTGCAGATTTGCTTTAACCCTCATTGCCCCACAATGATTCAAAGAGGCTTGTGACTCTCCTAAAGGCATGGGAAAGCAGCTCTGAGCCAGACATAGAGCAAGTTCCACATGCTTGCTTGTCAAAGCATTAGTTGGTAATTGTGATTAACCTTTTTCTGGTCAGCACCAGATTACACTCCAATGAACCACTGACTCTTGTGGGCAGTTGTCCAGTAGAGTGCTGGCCTCTATTTGATTCAAAGTTGGAAGCTATGAAGCGTTATGCTAACTATCAAATGCACTACGCAAGCAATGACCCCAAAGAAGCAATTCTGTAGTACAGAGAAATGCATACATGCTGTTGATACACAGATTTATTTCAAGATTTCTTCAGTTTTTAAATGTATTACAAATGGAACAAATAACAGGTAGACATGCAGTTGTGCAACTGTGATTTTTGCTGGATGTAATTCCTGTACTTTTATTTAGGGAGCCATCGTGGAGAAGCGCATTCTGGCAAAGGTTCACAGTCGCTTCATCGTGTCACTGGCGTATGCCTTCCAGACCAAGAGTGAGCTTTGTCTTGTAATGACCATCATGAATGGAGGAGACCTCAGGTAATTCATGCAAAAAGCAACACTCACACATGCCCACAACAGTATAAAGAAACAGGTTCGTTGCTTTGGTGCAGTGTGGACTTTGGTGCTGCTGTCACCCACTTCCGCTAATCAGCCTAACACAGATCAACCTCACAGCTAATACACAGGCAAGCCTGCCGGTGGCTAATTCTATAAGTCCGAAAATCACCTTTACAACCACATAACGTCACTGCCCCTGAATATCCAGACATACTTAGACACAACATTCCTGATGGCTCTCGACCAGTGTTCCCATCATCTGAATTGTCTTCAACCTGCTCCCGGTTTGGTTCTAGGTACCACATGTACAATGTGGATGAAAAGAATCCAGGTTTTAATGAGAAAAGAGCATGCTTCTACACAGCCCAGGTCATCTGTGGGCTGGAGCACCTTCACCAGCACAGGATCGTCTACAGAGACTTGAAGCCAGAAAATTTACTATTGGATGATGCAGGTAAGCCCCCAAATACCAGTGTAGGAGGATCTGTCTTCCATTCATCCATCTATCTTCTTCATTGCTTATCGAGTAATGCATGCAATGGCCGGCACAAAAAGAAACACAGCTATTCCCATTCTGCCTCTGAAGGAGCAGTGGGTGTTTCCAGCCCAGCCAGAATATATAATTCCTTCAACATGTTCATGGTCCCAGTTGTCCCAGGTGCCTGGAACAACTCCAGCGAGATTCACTCAATATCAAGCAGGAGCATCCCCATTGTGAAGCTTGCTCAGACAACCCAGCCTCTCAAACTAAATCACAGGGCCCTAGCCCTATAGATAGTTTCTGCAACCTAAATGCTATCTGGGTGGTGGAACTGAATGCTGAATTTCACATTCAGTTCCACCACCCAGCTAGCGATTAGAACCAAGATGGCTGCTAGGTGAATAAGGTCCATTGTCTATCCTCTGCCTCCATGACAACTCATTGCATTTCCACACAGGGCACGTCCGACTCTCAGATTTGGGTCTTGCTGTGGAGCTTCCACCAGGAAAAGACACAACTACTGGATATGCAGGAACTCCAGGTGATTGGTCAAAAATATCTCTATTACTCTAATCTCTAATATACTCTATTATTTAAGTAGTTATCCATTGAAAGTAAAAACCAAGTAAACCAAGACAAGTCAGTACCACTGTAGAAGAAAGCGATTGATATTGTGAGCCATGTGTGCGTAATAATAGCCTATATTTAAATGTGTGTCTATGAATGTAGGTTTCATGGCTCCAGAGCTACTCCAGAAGAAGGCGTATGACTATTCAGTGGACTACTTCACGCTAGGGGTCACAGTGTATGAGATGATTGCAGCTAAAGGACCATTTAGAGTCCGAGGAGAGAAGGTACAGACTGTATTCCCTGCATTCGCTAGACTTGTCACCTCGTTCGAGTATGTCTTATGGACAATAGAGCTATTCTTTTAGTACTACAAAGATTTGAGTTAAAATCTATACTTACACACAATCCCGATTGCAATTGTAGTGGATCACCTCATTTAAAAGATTTAAAAACACAAAAACGTATGGTAGTGAACATGTATGTGCCAGGGCCGTTTTGGTTCTGGTTAAAAAATATTTAAGAATTTCTGTGCATGAATGTGTTTTTGCTATTTTGTTGTGAGAATGAATCTAAATCCTTTCCCCTTTGCATCGACTTTCTAAATGTTTATTTTAGGTCGAAAACGAAGAGGTGTCTCGGAGAATCCTGAACGATGTGGTTTCTTACCCGGCCACTTTCAGTGCTGATTGCAAAGCTTTTTGCGAAGGTCTGATGGAGAAAGATCCAGCGAAACGCCTGGGCTTTAAGAACAACGAGTGTGCAGAGCTCAAGAATCAACCGTTCTTCAAGGAACTCAACTGGGGGCGTCTGGAAGCAGGTGGGAGGGGCTATGAGAACCCACTAAAATACATCAGCAGTAATACCAATATGGAGAGTAGGAGATCTTTTGGCCGATACCAATAGTGATTTTATCCTTTCGGCATATAAACACATCAACATAGGCCAAAATAAATTAGATTACAAATTATATTTTGGCCAATATTGGCCAGTGGTGGATATACCAGTGCATCCCTTATGAATACAAATAATAATAGTAATAGTTAGCCTCATTATATAGATAACAAAATAACTCAATCCAGGCAAAAGAGAATGAAAGATAAATAAAAGCGAAAACGACACAGCGTGTGGCGACGGTAGCGACGGGTTGTTTCAACGAAATATGCACGTTTATTTTCCCGATAGGCATGCTACCTCCCCCGTTCGTCCCCGATGCAAAGACGGTGTACGCCAAAGACATCGATGACGTGGGCGCCTTCAGCACCATCAAGGGGGTGGTGCTGGACGGCAAGGACACGGAGTTCTACGACGACTTCGCCTCCGGGAACATCCCAATCCCCTGGCAGGAGGAGATGATAGAAACAGGCGTGTTCGGTGAGCTCAACCTCTGGGCGGAGGGCGGCAAGCTGCCCAATGACATGGACCCCAACTTTGTGGAGTCCAAAGGAGGAGGATGTGTGATCCTTTGAGCCGAGGAGATGGAAGCGAGTCGAGATGCAGGAATGCTGGACGGAGAGCAGCGCATACGAAATGATAGATTTTTATTTAGTTGTTTTTGCTATTATTGTAGCGTTAACATATAATGTACCCAAAGACTTTGTAATTATTGAGAGGAAAGTATTTTTATAGCGATGTATAATATTTAAATATTTATTATTATTATTTAATATTTTTTTCATGTAAATATTATCACATAAATAATACTATACTGTGAAAAAAGGAATATCAGGTATGTCAGAGAGATGGAATGGTGTGACAAAATGTAAATAATAAAATTAGCAACATTGCATGTAACCTGTTGAATTAAATGTATTTTGTATAGAAATGAGTGGAGTTTAGGTATGTGAAAATTATGTAAAGGACATTTTAGGTCTGATATTATTGTATTACAGCTTAGCAATTTTGAGAAACATTACATAAAATCAATATAATTTAGCAAATCCCAAATGTTGTCTTTAATGCTTCACACTCGCTCAAGCTAGGGTGCGAAAACTACCACTCTGGAAAGGCGTTTTTAGCCGGAAGTAGACTTTTTACAGAGAATTTTCCCTGTTCAACAACTTTATACATTTCAGTCAGAAATAACACGGACGACCCTGACACCCAAACAGAACCATTTAACAGAAAAAAGTGATTTGGGGGGTTTACTTACCCTTTAAACATACTAAACGTGGTTAAAGGGTGAGCTGATGTATTTTAATGACTCATCATTCACTTTCATTCAGTTGAATCTAAGAAAGTTTGATTTCAGGGTCTTCAAAGACAAAGACAGCCTACTATTTCCCCATCCATCTAACATCGCGTGGAAGATGTCTAAAATATTACAAATATGACTTTTAAGATGCGTTTGACTGCAAAACACAGATATTTTCAATGTCCCGAGCTTCTTTCGACATTCCTCTCGCCGCAGTGCAATCAATAATAACTCAAACAATACAAATCAGTTTGAATATATTGATTTTCATAGGGGCATTCTCATCTGTCATATTTAGCTAATTCTGTCAATTACATCTGCCTTCATCCCCTTTATGAGAACTTTGTTACGATACTCCAAAGTAGAGTAAACTTAAAAGACTCGAAAAGGCGAAGAAGAGTGAATGTGCATCTTGACAGTGAAAATATCTGGTGTTTTGCAGTCAAACGCGTCTTAAAAGTCATATTTTGAAGACTTTTGCAAAAAATCTGTAGCAACAGACGCAGTCATATCGGTGAGTGGTGAACATTTGTTTTAGATATCTTCCACTCGATAATAACAGGCAGGACGTAGAGCGCTAAGTATGGTCTACATGAGTAAAACATATAATATGAAAAATGGTCTCCTTGCTGTACAATAGAACTGTGATTAAAAAAACCCATTCACAATAGGCTCTGTGGTTTACAATTAACCTGACTGCTCTACCTATTCTGAAGGTGTGAGTGAGTGAGTGAGGTAGAGGTCTGGAGAAAGAGAGAGGTTGAACGAGGTGCAGAAAGAGCTATTACTTCAGACGGTTGACACATTATGGTAAGTATTGACTCAGTGACTTCACCGAAACTACATATTATATCACAAGCACTGCACAAGGGCATCCATGTTTAACCCTCAAGGGGTTTTATTTAAAGCACACTAACGCAACTATAGATGTAATCCCTAAAGTACGTTTATTTAAACACAGGACAAAGCAAGAGGGTATTAATTATTTTGATACCACATTGTTAAATACTTGATCCTGATTGGTCAATAACGTTCCAAGGGTGTGCAATATTTTTTCAACAACGGGACACCTCTGCCGTTGAACAGTTCTGAATCAACGCGCTACAAATCTAACATTAACGGTCAAATACAGCTATGGACCAGATGTTTCCTTGACAACGCAAAAAAAATATGCTGAAAGCACAGCAATGTTATAGATGAAAGTAACGAATATCTAATCATTGTTGGTAACTGTGGTAGAAGGGTAATAAACCACTCGGTCTTGGTTTATTCCTTACGTAGTTTCTTAGGTCATTGAACAAATATAAGTTTTATTTCAATATTCTAAAGCGGCAAAGTACACAATTGTACATAAAGCAATATGCAAATCTAGTTAATATTGTCTATATATCGGTTATGGGGCCATACAACCACTTCTTGGCTTAAACCAATGTGTGTTTGTGTGATTATGATTATGTGAAAACAGTGTTTTTACCTTGGCTACGCTCCAGATTCATGTCGTTTTAGAGGTTTATTTTATGGCCCCTGGCATCAGTACCAGACTTCAGTGGTAACACGTTGCTTCAGTAATTCCAATGTTATTTTAAATTCCGCTGTGAGCAAAAAGGTTCCACCTTCCGTCGTTTTAAATGTCGTAGATATTATTAGTAACATATTTGAAACTTAGACTTTTCTGCAAACAAGGCTTTCCTATTGAGGGGGGCAATATCAAACATAATTTTCCTTGTGGAACATTTTGCAATGAATTGAGAGAGAGGTGGGAAAGAGTCAGCCACACCCAAACAATCCCGATTTCTCTCAAGACAGGCGATTATCTAATAAATTAGAAACAAAATGATTGTGTTTTATCATATAACGTTGAGATGTTGAGATCAAATCAGGAGATATAGTTTTGTTATATTTTAGTGGTAGATTTTAGGTGTGACCCCGCTACTGTCCCTTTAAGAAGGAGCCAGGTCAATGGGTACATGCTCGAAAAGACATATAAATTGACCGAGGTAAGGGAAATAAAACAATAACAGCGACAAGAACAAAGCTGAATATCGGTCTTATATGCGGAAGAACTTTGTACTGGACTTGTGATTGCTCGCAGGCAATACTAAACTTGCTTTTGATAAGATATTAACTGGAATATGCCAGGTTTGAAAATTGTCCTAAACAACCAAGATATCAAACTACTTCCATGAAGACGATATTCCTTAATGAACACATCTGTCAACTTTAAGAAAGTCAGTAGATGCCATTTACAACAGGGAATATCAGGTTATATGACCTCGAGTAATTTCTGTTTTCGAGACAGGTGTTCAGTGCAACAGTTTTAAGAAAAAACAGCAGACAACGCTCTTTAATCAGGCCTTCCAGCATGCCCTCAGAGAGGAATCATTTAAACAAAAGAATTGTTTCACTTCAAACCTGTTAATGCTTAACCACTGCGACTATAGACACTTTCTGCTTCCAATAAATCACACAAAACCTTTTTTTTTTTTAAGTCAGCTTATCCAATGTTTACTCTAACCACAACTCGGTTTTTCCTCAGGAGTATTAACTTATGACACTAGAAGTGACCTCCCTGAAATCACAAGCTACCCATTCTTGAAGAGGGGATGCAGGCAGCCTTTTGTTAAAGCAGCAATGTAATCCCTGCTGCGTCACCTCTACCCTCGCTCTAGCATATGTATGTTTATACACACATACAGGTAAGTACTGTTAATCACAGATTCATTTGGTGTCACAGCAGAACAGAAATAAGAATGATTATATATATATATATATATATATATACATATATTACAAAAATTAGAATAATATATATATATAATATATATATATATATATATTATAGAAATATAACACAATGATACATATGAAGGTTCAATTACCATCAAACAAATAGAAGACCAGAAAACATTGACAGGAATCGTGTGAATCCAACACCACGGCAGAACAATATGTGCCAAAGGTACATATTGTAGATAACTCCTTCCAATGGCCATCCCGTATTAAGCTGTGGCAACCGTCACAAACCACTGGGAATAAACTGCACATGCAGAGCAGGTATACTTACATTGCTGTGGTAACTTGCCAGGCATATGAAAGGCCATCCATTTTGGGCGGGAATAGCTTACTTGCGGTTGTGATGTGTGGCCTACAAATTGAATGTTGAATATAGTTCAGGTGGAGTGCATTGCTAAAAGGTCCAGGGGTTACTCCTACCTATAAAATGCATGTCTGATATAGAGGACACGCATCAAGCTCCTCGTAGAGGCAATAGCTATTTGTTTTGCTAATTATTAATCAAAATTAATATTCTGGAGATGATTGAGATAGTAGAGGTAATAGGACTTTTCCTAGGTTTTGGAGGATGGATAACAATCATGGTGTCACTGCAGGACGAGTATTGGAAGGAGTCCACTACGGAGGGGAGTGTGATCACTACATCCACAATCTATGAAAACCTATGGATGTCTTGTGCCAGCGACTCCACTGGGATCTATAACTGCCGGGATTTCCCCTCTCTTCTCGCGCTCCCAGGTAGGCAGCAGAGCAGTGGAACGGATTGTATTCGTCGTAGATTACTGAAATGTATGTATGATGTGTGAGGGTGTAACAAACAAAGGAAACCTCATTTAACCCAAAAACTATTTTAGTGAAACGTCTTAAAAAAATCCTTTAGATTGGTGTTTGGTGTAGAAATATACATACATATAGGTTTTTACTTTGAGGTGGATTATTTTATAGGATTCGGCAACGGTGATTCGGAAGGTGCTCGGCAAAATAGCTGAGTTTGCATTTTTGAACTGCAATTGATGTTCTTATTTTTAGGAGAGTCCATGATTAATACTTAGTACTTAAAGTATTAAGGAGAGTATTGCTTTGATGATTTTTAATAGTAAACATAATTGTTTGGAATTCATTTTGTTATGTGTATCTAATCTAATACCACAACGGACATATGCAACTGCTTTTTAATGATTCACTTGATTCTAATCGTTTCATTTAATTGTTAAATGAAAAATCTTTAGGGACTTTTTTTTAAACAAGGGGTATAAATCATCTGAAAGCGATAAACTTGACACCTCGTTGACTTTGTCTCCGCTGAGACAAAAAAAAAATACTATTTGAACTGCAAAACCCACAATGCCAAAAAAATCCTGTCGTCAGTGACATAATGGCCACCAATGCAACACACAGCTGTGTTCTTAAATGCTGTCATTGTCGTCTTTGTTGTGTTAGCTGAGGCAGCAGAAGTGCAGTATCTCCTCCAGTAGTAACTATTCTGATTCCAATCCCTATAATGCAGTAGTATAGTGTTGTCACAGATACAAAGGGATTTTGGTGCCTCGTGTTTAGTTGAGGGGAGAGTAGAATGGTTTATTCCTTTATCAGTATTAGTAAATAGTCACTCGCCATGTCCATCTGCTCGGTCTGTTATTGATTTAATTATACATATGATAATTTCAGCTTTCATTTCTTTTTCTTCATTTAAAAAAAAATACAAGATACATTCACTTTAGGGCTGCAACTAATGGTAGTCGATGATTAATTATTATACTTCTAAACAGTCGATGATTAATTATTCTAAATGACAACAAAACACTGGCATTGAATATGGATATGGTATTGAAAATGGATATTGAACATGGCATATAAAAGGGGTTGCACATTTTTTACTTAATTAAATACACAAGTAATAATACATTAAGAAGGGTACTAATACATGACGACGTTGACTGTACTAATTGAAAGACGTCAAATTTCCAGAGTCACCACTAGTCGACGCAAATGACTAAAGTCCCGTGATGGCCTATGTTTCTTAGAGCTCACTCATGATGACAAATCTGTGAGGTCTTGCTCAATGGCATCCCTGGGTCTAGGTTCAACGCCCTCTGTAATCCATGAACACCCCCCCCCCCCCACCCACCCACAGTGCCATGCTCATGGGCGGCATCACTCACACATGAACGCTGAGCGAGACAGAACGTGATTTAACACCGCCCAAACGTGTGCGTGGCTTTTGTTGATGCACACAAATCTTCAAAAAGGAAAGCGTCACGGGGTAACAAATAGCTGGGGCTAATTGAGGCCCGTGGCAGACCTGAGTGATGGCCTCTTTGTTGTGCCTTGGATAAACACCCAGGGCTCTTTGTAAACCTTCAGGAGCAGCGGTCGACAAAAGAGGGTACAAAAAGTAATGAGAGCCCTTGGAGATTAATCATTAATAATCGTTTTATCACCGCTGTGTTGCGACGAAGGTGTTGCACAAGGTCGGTTCCACTAAAGAGTGACAAGACGAGCCAACGACAACAAAAAAAATCCCCACACTTGTGCACACAAAGGTCTTGGGGAAGTAACACTCTCTTTTAGACGTTTAGGAGGTGCGCGTTGAACCACCCTGCCGGATACCTCCACACGGGGTTTTGAAATAACAAAAAAAACGGAGAAAACCGGGAGAAATGAACGCGGTAGTGGAAGGTTTTGCGCTGTTCTTGGGCTTTCTGGGCTGGTTGATGGTCGGGGTGGCCCTTTCTAACCGAAACTGGAAGGTCTCCTCTGTGGACGGAAACGTCATCACCACATCCACCATCTATGAGAACCTCTGGATGTCCTGCGCCACCGACTCCACAGGAGTCCACAATTGTCGTGACTTTCCGTCGTTGCTTGCCCTTAATGGTACGTGACCCTCGACGCATCACATCGAAATCGCATTGTTGTTGAACGCACAGCTTAACCTTCGGCTCGTCCGGTTGAAATCCAAGCGAGGAAATCAAAATGGAAGAAAATGCATGGGTCTTTACGTACGCTCTGGCTTTATTTACTCTGGTATTTTCTGGTAATTTCTACTTTGCATGCAGATTAATTTGAGTTGAATGCTTTTAATCTTTTCACTTTTGGGGAAGGAAAAGTGAGTCTGGTATCGAGAGATATCTGGTTGATCTTCGTGTTCCTAAAAAAAATAACTTTATTGAAATGTGTAAAATAGCATGTTGTTGTTGTCACATTGACTTAGTCTAAGCAAACTCACGCGCTCAGCTGGGGGGGGGGGTCACCTTCCTATGAAAGGTGAAAGCGGTATCGCAAAGACCCAGTTTCCTTCACCATCTCACTAACTGTACTGTTGTAGATGGTCTCATGAACCTCACATAATCTCTAGTTGGCTTTGATGATAAGACGGGAGGATAACACAAATGCAAAACTCATCAAACAATAAAATCCATCCAGGGTGCAAACTGATAACACATTCTGATGCGTGACTTTTTTTAAACTTTATGATTCGGGTGTGACCGTGATTGTGGGTAAACTGTAAACGTGCTGTTTACCTGCATCTTCAAGACGATCACTGTTTTCTATATCTTATTACGCGTATGACCTAATATGGGCACCCATGGTTTCTATAGTCACATGCTATTTTGAATAGGGGTTTAACAATTAATCCACCACTCCTCCCTCCTCACGCAGTGTGGTAAATACATAGTTACTGCCACCCTACTGCCAAGTCGATCTCCCAGGATAGTTTTTAAAATAGTTTTATGATGTTTATGATGATTAGGCTGTGACAGAGAAGCTG
The DNA here is from genome assembly GCA_900323305.1 of Trachyrincus murrayi. Taxonomy (NCBI): domain Eukaryota; kingdom Metazoa; phylum Chordata; class Actinopteri; order Gadiformes; family Macrouridae; genus Trachyrincus; species Trachyrincus murrayi. Next base: position 26,521 of record OOFB01005729.1, read on the forward strand.
GATCAAGATGTTTGGACCTGAAAGCCAACGTTCATTAATACTCAAAATGATAGTTAACTCATTGTGATCTTGATGATTAATTACGATGGTCTCTGCAAACAACAAAACAAAACATGACAGATAACTTTTTGTGTTAATCTTTAACACAACTTTTTGTATTGAAAATATACTTACTATAGGCTATACTTGATACTTGGGGACATTCTCAGATTTTGTAAAGCAATTCAATGTATTTGCATTATATTTGCTTTATATGCAACTTCAGTGATGATGGCGTCTGTCAATCCTAGCAAATACGTCTGAATAACAAATCTAATCATTTAATCATCCAGCAGGTTCTCTATTAATGTAAAAAAAAAACTAAAACATAATTTAATATTATTAAATAAGGATGTCCACAATACCTTTTTTCAGCATTAAAGGGGCTGTAGGTAAGATTTAAGAGCTGTAATTTGAGTGTAATTTGTTAGAAATGACACGGCCATCCGTCAGCTATTAGTGAGTGAAATGCGCTGTGAGAATATCCGTTTTCAGTTGACTGCACCTGCCTCTGTATGAGACCATTTCGATTTTAGACCGCTCCCTGCTCATTTCTGACCAATCAGGGCATCTCTTCCCTGATTGGTTCGGAGAATTCATCTTGCCTGTCAATCACAGGTGTGTGAAATGCAACACTTCTCAATGGCGGAGAAAAATAGGAAGGGAGGGAGCAGAGAGGGAGGGGAAATGTTTTGGTTGTTTAGTTTCAAAATCTCGCTCTCTTCTGCTCTTTTCTGCTCTCTCTCTTTACAACTCCCAAATATTACCTCCAGGACAATGAGGATGTCCACAATAACCTTGTTTTCAACCTTAAACAAGTCATAAATCGATGTTATTATCAATTGAACTGATCTTTTAACAGGATATATACAGGCGTCTCGAGCGCTGATGATCGCGGCCATCGTCTTCGGGCTGTTTGGCCTGGTGGCCGCCCTCGCCGGGATACAGTGCACCAAAATAGGAGGGGAGAACTACGCCCTGAAGGGACGCATCGCTGCCATCGGTGGCGTCTGCTTCATCCTACAAGGTACTGTGATGGAGATGCGTGCAGTTGTGTTTCATAAGCACATCTAGAACATCAGTCTGTCAAAACACTAACGGAGATCCGATAGTTCATCTCAGGGGCGGATCCCTGCCACCCCTACTGAATGAGTCTGGACACACCGCTCGGCTCTTTTCATTCTCAGGTCAAGAGGATGTCATGCTAGCATAAGATAAAGACGTCCATGACAATAGAGCTGCACCTGCCAGATCTCGACTCCTAAAATACACAGAGGAGCTTGTGACTGCAAGAGCATGTTTCCACTCTAACCGTTGGTTGTTCCCTGCAGGATTGTGTACCATGATTGCGGTGTCCTGGTACGCAGCTAACATCACACAGCAGTTCTTTGACGAGTTCTACCCAGGAACAAAGTAAGCTGGAACAGTAATTACACGGCTCCAACAGCACACTAATACAGCTTGACAGGCTATTATTATTATTATTATTATTATCTATTAAAGCCTAAACAGTAACATATGGTCTCCTTCCACAGGTACGAAATTGGAGAAGGCCTTTACATCGGTTGGTCCTCAGCCGTACTTGCTCTTTGCGGGGGGGCATGTTTAATGTGTGCTTGCAAACTCGACACGCCTGACGAAAAAAGGTAGCCATCGCGTGATGACACCCTCTGCAACCGGTGAATTCCCATACAGTTTTAACATCACATGTTTTGCACGAATCTCCCTGAAGGGTGCGTTTTGTTTTGCTCTGTTTGTCAGGCAATACGTCTACCAGCCGTCCTCGAGGGGGAACCTTCGCTCAGCCGTTGCCGCGTCCCAGTCCGCCCCGAGTCACTACGGACGCAACGCCTACGTCTGAGTCGTTACACGGCTAACCCGCTTTTGTCCGGGCTAATCAGTACTATACCGATTTGTTTTTATTAATCCACGGGATTGCCACCTTCTTTATTTTTTAATTGTAGATTGTAGATTCGGGTGAAGCTCAAGCTAAATAGCTAGCTAGTTCCACCTGCATGAATGTGAATGTTTTTACTATTTATTATTACTCATCAACAGTCAACTTTTGTAATTGCCCTTCACGCTCTGCTCAAGGGAAGCGTCGAGCTCGGTTGTTTGCTAATATAAGAGAGCACTGCGTCATATGCGGTCCGATTTGGAGAGCGCAAATCCTGGACCAATGACGTCCAACTTTTGTGGGATTTTTTTCGTGGAAATGGAGTTGATGTTGCAGACCATCTGCTCACCACACATTGTATGAAGCAGTACTCTCTAATATGAGCATGAGCATGGCGGTTCTCCTTTAAGCTTCAAATTATGTGCGTTGGGAGGCTTTTTGCTTTGAATGGCAAGCCACTAGGAGAACGGCCTGAAGTAGCAGTGTCACTTTGCACATCACCAATAGGCACATTTTAACCATTTAAAAAAGGTTACTGTCCGTATTTTCACTCAGGGCTTCTGTCTGAGAACCACTGCAAATCAACTTTTTGCGATATCCCGACTGAGAGAAATTAAGTTAGCAAGACAACATACCTTTTCTAGCCATGCCATCAGCCTCATACATCTGGAATGCAACACCTGTGTGAAAGAAAGGGGGTGGGCCCAGACCTCTACGGGGTGGACGTTAACATTGTCTGGGATTTACATTTACAAAACTAACAAGGTTTAGGTTTCGTAATTATGCAGCCGGTGCCCGTCAAAGGCCTTTTTTGGAGGACTGTCGATAAATATTTTTTTCTTCTGGGTTTCGAGATTCGTGTTTAGCTCGTCGCTATGGAATGCGGCCAATCGATAATCAATTTTATAGTTGTCGAGCTTCCATGAAACCATCAGAATTCAGGTCAGAAATATTTGCATAACTAGGTCACTGCACTTCCCTTTGACTCGTACAACAGCAGAGAGGAGCAGGTTCTGCATTTTAAAATCAAACTTAGCAATCTGGCGTCTGTCACAACTATCTGCTTATTTTCCACTTCATGGACATTTATTGGACATTTATTCTCATATCAAAACACAGCATTACAGATACATTTCCACGACAGTGGCAATGAATAAATACAATAATCATATTTGAATTAATGAAAAAGGAAACTCTTATTAGTTTGTATGTAATGTTGTTTGAGTGGCATTGAAGGTGAATAGCGACCGATTCATAACAGGACAATGCATCCCAATGGGTGTTAATGAGAAAACACTGTTTCATGTACAGAGAGATGTGTGTTTTCATAAATCAGCTTTCTTTCTCACTAGGAATATACATAGGAATATAAAGTTGATCTTGCAGTGGTTCTTGCAGACAGATGACTGCTGAGTTATGGTTCCTCTGGGCAGTGACTTTGTATTTAATCTGTACTCCAGCCTAAACGTATAAAATTAGCTGTTGTTTTTTTTATGGAAATTGTAATGTTCTTTTTAGATTCAGAATAAATCAAATATAAATAAAAAACACGTCTGGTTTGCTTCAATTTATTTCCTGAAACAGAGCGTGATGCATTTCCCGGTACGATGGTCTCGGTTACTCTAAATTAATGCTTGACCGTATTTTGTGAACACTAAATTAATGAATGACTGCACAATCCTTTGTTTAGCACCTTGCAAACAAGACATCGATAATCAATAATATGATTCGTAACGTTGAGTAATATATGATTAAATGAAATAGATGAACCAAACATTGATAAACAGATGAAACAAATTTAATAAGTCAACTGTAGTTCTGATTATGCCAAGGACCGGTGATTTACAGATCTGTATTAGTGTTTTAGATATGCCATGTAATTGCTACAAACTCACTGACCCTCGAGACGATCAGGATTACAGCCCTCGTCTACTCATTAACGAAGCAGATTACCTTGTTGGCATGGACCACTGGTGTTAGGCCTTGATTTATGAGCATGCCGTCTGGTGTAGTAAACCAACACATGCCAGTTAAAAGTACCTTAACGCAGTGTGTTCCTAATACATAATGTTAGGCACACAACACTACAACAGAAATCAAAAGCACACAGTTATGATGACATCAAATATTACTCACAATAGGTGCTTTTGCACTTATGCACAAGCGCCCTTTTGTGCTCATGCACTTTAGCTGTGTGTGTGTGTGTGTGAGTGTGTGTGTGTGTGTGTGTGTGTGTGTGTGTGTGTATATCTGTGTGTGTGTGTGTGTGCGC
>OOFB01005730.1:5285-26531 GCA_900323305.1 Trachyrincus murrayi
GGGGGGGGGGGGGGGGGGGAATCAGAATAAAGAGTAAATATGTAAATATCTGGAGGTAGGTTTGGTGGGAGTCTGGTTTACTGGTTTGAGTGTATGAATGGTAGCATGGAGGTAGGTTTGGTGGGAGTCTGGTTTACTGGTTTGAGTGTATGAATGGTAGCATGGAGGTAGGTTTGGTGGGAGTCTGGTTTACTGGTTTGAGTGTATGAATGGTAGCATGGAGTTGAAACATAGAAGAAGACAGCTGGGTGCAGGAGCTGCCAGTATTTATTTATAAGTTTATGCTCTGAATAATTTAGAGGAGCCATTAAGTGCCCATGTGGTATATTCCCTAGTTAGATGAGCAGGGGATAAAAACCCAAATCTAAAATGTTCTGGAAACTCTGAGACAGTCAGACAGATCAAGCTGAAAGCGCATCATCATGCAGTGACCTCCGCATGCAGAGGTCACTTGGTCCTCAGTGGAAAGTGCACTTAGTACCTGATGTGATTCTCCATCAAAAGCACATTCATCTCATTGCAAATATATCATCTACAATCCAGTACCTTTATCTCGCACTTATGTCTTGCCGTCTGCATATGATAACGTTCAAAGTGGCTGCTTCACATAAGAGACTACTGTCCCAGACTGTTGTGGCACTGGGCCCCAGAACCCTGTAACACTGTGATACTGCATGGACCACCGGAGCAGCCATCAGAGACACACAAGTGTGGCCGTGGTGGTGGTGGTGAGACCCAAAAATGTGGATATTTGGATAGATGTAATATAGACAGATTATTGCTTTTTTTGACAAGACTGCAAGACTGGCTTATGAACAGATACTGTGAACTGTTGATTGTACTAAAATCCCAATTTCAAATGATTCTCCCTGTCATGTTGTTCCTATATGACAATGATGGCATGATTTACATTCGATTGATCTGTGCACAGGCAATACAAGAACAAGCCAGAACAAAAGAAAAGTCAAGTGGAGTGGATGTGAGAGCAGTCAATGATGCAACACAGTCGTCATTTCATTTCTAACCACATTTCCATCCACCGCTACACAAACATGTTCAGGACCATGGACAGCGGCGGTGCCTCGTGGTTCCTTTCTGAATGTGGTTGTTTTAAAAATGGTTCCAGAGAAGGTTCCACACAATCAGTCAGCAACTAGAGGATAGCCAGACACACCTGGCTCTGGAACCTTTAGCCTCTCAAATGAAGAACATATTGGATTTGGCAAGACCAAGACCAAGGACCATGTGACACAATGGACAGATAAGGGGACTGCAATGGAACAGCTGGTGGCAGTGGACACGGGCTGAAAGAGAGTCCGTAACATGGGATGGACATGCATGGAACACCTATATGACTCTCTGCTTAGAGAGTCTGGTCCTCCGCCAAGACCTACACATTGACCTGACATGATGGCCTTCCATTGTTACACAGCAGATCTTCTCTGGCTCGTCTCCATGTTCAGGCTCAACATCTGACAAGCATCTGACCCCAGCACTGCTGGTTTTACCACACTTCTTGTTGGTGGCTCTGTTGTCCCATATGGTACTTGATGGAAGACATGCTGCTGGACCAGGACATACATACTAGTATGTAGTAGTAGTAGTAGTAGTATTACTCTTTTTGACCTTGTGTACTTCTGCAGTCTGAATGCATGTTGGACCGGCTAACTGATGTGTTGCTGGTCACATCATGGGTTGACGGGAAGCTTGTAAGGCACTTCTGTAATGCAGAGCCCCATGAGCAAGTGACCATTTGCCAATGGGCAGTGACCAATGCAACGTTACACACAGGGGAGATAACACGGGGTAGGGGAAATGATCAGAGCAGACTACCTACGACCCTGGATGCTTATCTAGCTCTAATGAACCGTACCAGGAACCACAGTAATAATCACAATCTCTATGTTGAAACTGTGTGGGGGCCGGAGTTTTGTTACGTACCACACTACTTATACGGCTGCTCATCATTGTTTCACTACTGTTCTATCTGCACCGACAATGTCAGAATAATACTGTGCACCTTGGACAATAGTCTCTGCATAGTCTCGTATTTATTACTTCCCTTACTATAAACAGTGACAGTACTTCCATAATATAGTCTCTTTCATAACATAACATAACAACATAACTGTTACATAGCCAGCTAAATGAATATTATTATTAAGGTTTATCTGCCAACAACACAGAGATCTGATGTGACATCATGACAACGTAACTGGGATGATGGTGATGTTCACCTCTAGTGGTTTCAACTAGGGCTGTACCCGACTCAGTCTGTCAGTTCAATTGATCAATTTGACGATTCATAGTAAAAAAAAGAAAAAATAACAGTGGTGTTAACTGCTGTAACCTGACCATTGATCACCCCTCTTTTTGCCCTGCATTAACGCCATTGTTTCAGCTAACACCGCTAACCCACTGCGGATTGTCCCGTTCATTCCCGCTTAATATCGCTTTATTACGGAGCGTGAATATCCAATATCTTTCTAACTTGAAATTCCTGTATCTTAAGCCTCTATATCCTGTTTTATTTGGTTATTATAATGCACATAAAAAAACAACGATTTTTTGACTGACATAATTTGAGTCAACTCGGGCTCTCTGAAGGACGATTCGACTAGTCACCTAGTTTCAACTGTGAGCCACTCCGGTACTGAAGGATCCACCATGTATTGTCTGCTGACTCCGTTGATATGGGAAAGACTCGAGTACAGCTGAAATCAGTTTCCACAACTAGAAGCATCACAACTTTAAACATTAATGGGTTGGGACAAAAACCAGACCATGTTGCATCGATGGCCGACCGCTGGTGAGTTCTGCCAAGAAGAGAGGAAGTTGGCTAAACAAACAAACAAATTCGGGATCATCATGATATTAAGGCCACATGAATCCGTCTGTGTGAATGTGACTGTGGGGTATTTGTGTGTCAACAGAAAAGGATGTGTTTGTGTGGGTGTACGGGGCTCGATGTTGTATGGGAGAAAGAGGCTGTGTAGAGAAGGATGGACTGAGTACAGAAGAGAGCTACATAGACAGAGTAGAGTGAGTCAGTGTCTGTTGCAGACTCTGTGCTTTCAACACCTCCTCCAGGACCACCATAAGTAGGGCTCCTCTTCCGGTTTCACTGCGTCAATAATTTTCTTGTATTTTAAATCCCTGTTAGTCCAATTTCATAGTATTACTCTGTTATTGTGTTTTTCTGGCCTCTTGGCCAGGCCGTTCTTATAAATGACAATCTGTTCCCAATTAACTTCCCTGGTTAAAGATTGGTCAAATAAATAAATAATAAAATTTTTGTGAAGAAAAAGCCTGGCACAAAGTTTATATTTACTACATGAGAACTAAGATTTGAGGTAGGGCTAGGCGATATGGCCAAAATCTTCTATCCCGATTTAGGTAATTAAATATCTTGATAACGATATATATTACAATATAGTATGTTTTCTGGTAATTCAACAAATTAATAATTTACATAAAATAACCACATGGTAAAGCCTATTTCTGTATACTCCTGTGTGAATTAAATACTCGGCAAATGAAAAATACTGAGTATTTTCTCATTTTATTGAGAACTTTAGTGCAAAATGAACATAACAGTTTCAAGTGAAACTATACAGAAAAAATACATAAATATAGGCCTATCCTACAATATGAAAATGTAAAATATCAATGGTAAAGCTAAAACAGTTTCAAGTATAGCAGCATTAGGGCTGGGTGATATGGACAAAATCAAATACCAAATACCTCCATATTGATATTGGGACAATATTTTAGGGATAACTATTGGTGCTTTCACAAAATATTTACAAAATGAGATTTTTGATAAATAATCATCAGTAATGTTGATATAATGACTAAGTGGGATAGTAGAACAGCTAGAACACATTACATCACTTTACTGTAATGCAGCCTTTAAAACCAGGAAAAGACAACACTTATGCCATATCACCATATTACGATATCCAAAATCTAAGAGATATCTAATGATATCTCGTCTCATATCACAATATCAATATAATATTGATATATTGCCCAGCCCTCATGACGTCATTCGTTCCCACGTGTGTTGGAACAATATTGACAGTGGGATGCAGGTCAATGAGAGTTGGACTGAGTTCACTGAGGTCGACTACCCTGCCACCAGAGAGACAGATAGGTGGTAGCACCCAATAGGTGGGATAGGCGATAGCACCCGAGAGAGGTAAATGCCTAACGACAGAATCACCTACTATAAAAATTTCCGGATTGCTGCTTACCACACAGCTGTTTAGCTAGTTTCGGTTGAAGCTGGCGCATGACACTAACCAGGCTAGCCGGATTAGCCTCAGCGTTGGTCATGCTCATCAGATCCAGCGGTGCGGCCCCCTGGCCAGAGGGACCGAGGCCAGGTGGAGCGACTGGAGCTGTGGGTGTTTTTGCAGCAGGAGCTCCATCGCTGCCCTCCGGTGATGAAGTACACACTCGAGGGTGCTTGTCAGATGGAGAGACGGCTCTGGAGCTAGAGTTGCTGCACAGAGGTCTTTGCCTTTTGGAAATAACGTTAGATGTAACTTTGCGATTACTTTCAGCACAACCTCCACTCAGCAGCGGTGAAGGCGACATTGGTAGAACAGCCAATGTGGCATCATCCAGGGAATCATAGAAGGGAAGGGATAGTCTTTTCTAGCCCTTAACTACTGAGGCCCAGGTGGGACAGCCAGGCGATGGGTCGACTGTATCAAGGTGCTTTACCTTGGCTGGTAGACTGGTGGGCTTGGGACTCTCCAGCGAGGCTAGCCGGGAGGGGCTAGCCGAGGTCGGTCTGCCGCTGGAGAAGGGTGAAGATGAGCTGGTCGATGCAAGCTAACTCACCCTTGATCTCGGAGATAAACAAGGAGGTGACCATACTTACTTACACATCCTCGGTTTCTCCAGGAATGACACCAGCGAAGAGGTAAGCAAGTGTGCACGTTTCAATAGTGTCAGTGTAAAACCGATGAACATAAATGCTACGCTACAGGTTAGTGTAGCAGCGATGTGTTAGCGGGTGGTTAGTCCGTAAGCAGTAGAGACACGACAGTCAGACACGCAATTCACCCCCTCCCCCCTCCTCCCTCCCCCTGCATGCCTCCCCCTCCCTTCCTCCACGCCCCAATACCCACTAGTGAGATCGCTGCCATGGTCCATGGATACAATTGGAGAGAAAAAAACAACCAGGGATTACATCGGACACGGATAACCCCATTTCCTAGCCTTGGGCACAATGCAATAAAGCCATGCTCCCCTGGTTTTGTCCATCCACACAGTGTCAGTACACAGTACAGTGCTGTCAGAGTGCCCCTGCTGGAATACTCAGTGCTTGTGGCTTTAAGGTTGTGTTGTTTGTTGAGCTTGGGGACCATACTATTCTCTTCGTCTCCATTGCCAGCGATTTTCCAGTTGGATGAAGTAGTCGGATGACATCATTGCAATAGTAGACGACAAAATGACCTGGGCTATCTCCAATCCACTGACAGCAAAACACTGAGATAAGCCAGACAGAAGCTGTACTGTTATATGTGTGTATGCGCGGTGCTGGTCTTCATTATACAACACGGCTCACAGATGGGATGTCACAGATTGACGCTTAAACCTCAACTAAATTAGCTTGTCACGTTACACTGAGTGGAGACTTGGCTGCCCGAGGCTAGAGGGAGATTTGGGGGTAAAAAGCATAAAAGAATAGCAGTTGTCATGCATAAGAGGTGTTGCATCACATCCCTGTACCTCCCTTGTGCCTTAGTGAAATGTCATGTCTAGTACGTACGGGGTATTCTAGTCCTCCTCTTCACCTGGAACATGCTTCTGTGCTGATGCACGGGCTAGCACCCATAAGATAATTACCATGGTTTTGATTCAATTGCATTGAATTATCAATATTCAACCAAAACAATGTTCTAAAATGTATGTGTGCATGCATTCCCAAATGAGTTGTGGTGATACAGTATGTAATCTTTAGGCAAATATAATGTTCACCGATGAGATACGAGTTAACAGGCTAACCATCAATAGGCTAGCTCATCGTGTCACATGATTCATTCATTACATGCAGGCAGACTTTGCATTTCAAAGGTTTTCATTCAGATCACCAGGACTGTGTTCTCTGCTGCCCTCTCTTTTGAGGTTTGATTTATTTTTCAGGATTGACTGAGATCGGAGCTCAGACTAGATGATCTAGTTGTGAACATATGAGGACTGTGAGCACGTTGGACCATATGCAGACTCAGAATTTTTTATTTTCCTGTGGTTGGCATGACGGACAGCTAACTGGCTGCTCATTCATGTGGATCTATTGACATCACACCTAAAGTGCAGCAGTGGTTAAAACGACTGAAGAACCGGGCCACCAAGTATTCTGTGTGTTGGCCCTGCAGCTGAAGAGTGTCACTGCATGGGAGCCGTCCTCTGGGCTTGCAGGTCTGGAGCACTTCTATTCAACTTCTATTCCGTGCACGCTGCTCGCTGGTCTAATGGATGGATGCTGAGGGGCTGGGTATGGGGAGAGCCAAGCTGCTTTACAGGTGTAAGCTGTTCCGCTGTGTGTGGGTCAGATGAAGTGATGGCCCCTCGTCTTATACAGCCGGGGGAACAATACTAGTGTTTTCTTCACGTGAATAAAATGCTGATGTCTTGCCATTGCCATGTTACCTGTCAACTATCTATATGCTGTATAGATTGTGTCTCGCATGTTAACGAAACAAGGCAAGGACAAGGCTCATGAACAGTGTAGAGAGTGTCGCTTTTGGGCCATTCGAATATAAATATATATTGACCGATCGTTATTATTTTTTCTTCCAATCATCATCAATCACACATGCCTCTAAGTGGTACAAGATCAGAAGTATTTTCTTTCCTGCCTATTATTTTGATAAAAGTCTTGCATATGGTTTTTCAGCAGCAGCAGCCATTATCTGGTGTTGGACCAATCACCTACCAGTGTCCGAGTGTGAGTCACAGGTCACGGCACTGAGTGTCATATTTCTACGTCCGTTGCCAAGCAGTTTAGTAAAAGCAGGTATTTTTCCTGGCACTGTATGATCAGGCTGAGAACAGAGCATGTCCAGAGACTCCATCTACATGAGTCATGCGTTAAACCTGCTCTGCAATACTTTCGTTCCAAGGAGGATGTTGTGACAGTTCTCTGTCTCTTATGTTAAAATGTTAGCAATGAATGCAGTTATAAAGAAACAGACTGGTTGCTGGTTTGCTTCCTGTTTCCTCCTCACCTCCTCTCCTCCTCTCTTCTTTCCTCCACCCCTCTTATCCTCTTTTTGCCTCTCCACTCCTCTCCTTTCTTCTGGGAATGTGATGCAAAGAAACACCTTTAATCTCATGAGATGAACAGTGACCTTCGCCCAGATTGTGTGGTGTGTGTGTGTGTGGTGTGGGTGTGTGTGGTGTGTCTATGGGGGTTGTATCCTTGGTATTGTAAACATAAAGTAGAGAGTATGTGGTGGGAGTAGTTATTGTTATAGTTATATATATATATATATATATATATATATATTATATTATATATATATTTTTTGACCACGTCTTATTTGAGGTGGAAAATGCATAACTGGGACATGCTTTTCTGTGAATGTAAACATGAACGTGAATGGATGAACATGACATGGATCACCACTTTAATTGTAAAGTGGTGATCCGTGTTGTTACTGCATTTTTCATAGTTGAGGTTCTAAAGCGCTAAAAATTGATTCAAATCAAGTCCAATTATTATATTGTTCTTGCAATGCAATTCGACTGTGCGTGTGTGTGTGTGTGTGTGGAGGCTTTGAACCCTGGTCTGCAGCCCTGCCACCACTGTGTTCCTGTGTTTTTGAGATCAGAGGGCGAGGCAGGGTGTGTCCAGGATGTCGATGACCCAGTAGGAATAAATGTCTTCCTGTTTGGTCAGCTCATGTCCACGGTACAGAATGTCCTGCTTGCGTTTGGTTGGTTTGGTCAGCATAGCGCACCGACTAGGGCATGAGGACCGTATGGAGCAACATGAGTAAGGTAAGCCCTGGTCCATGGGCTCCTCCCTCATCCTCTAGATCAGCAGATAGGCTGCTCTACATGACAGACGTACGTGTTTCAAGTAGGTCCATGCGTTTAGCTGCCAGGCTATGTGCATAAAAGAATGCAAGCGCATGAGTAAAAACCACATGACCTTTTGGTGAAATTGATAAATGCTAAATTGTCTTTTGTCTTTTGTTTTGCAATTGGTATTTGCATAGCGGTCCCGTGTTCAGCAGTCATTTCAGATGTACAGCATTTGATCGTGTAAATGCAAACATCTTTATGTATGTCTATTATGATGCATGGATGTTATTCCTCTTAGACTCAGAAGAATGGAGATGAGGTGTCGTGGCGATGTTCTTGTAGCAGAGCAAGATGACTCACGCCTCAGTGCCCTCCGGTGACTTATGTGGAGTTGTTTTTTTCGGCTGGCCGGCTCACTCTAAATCTCAGGCCTCTCGATGGCTTCATTTTGTGCGGCTGGAGATAAATGCCCCCCCCCCCCCACCTCCTATCTCCTCCACTTGCATGCGTGCTGCCAACCATCCCAGCACCACACAGACACACTCTCTCTCTTTTACTGCCCAGAGCGTGTCTCTTGCCCACTGGCTCCCAGGCTCTCCCTCTTTATGCCTCAGATTGCCATCTTCTCACCCCCCACCGTCAGCTTCCTCCTGGGTTCAACCGTGAAGAGACTCCATCGAAACCTGATCATATGTGGATGAAATTTCAGGGGTTGAAATGTGCATCTTTGCAGCATATATATGCAGGAAAAACACATCTTGAGGTGGTCTCTTTTAGTTGTTGAGACACAAATAAGCAAAGGTCGGGGCAAGGTCAACATATTTGCGTGTTCATATTTGTATTTGTTCATATTTGTACATGTCTGATGAAACAAGGATGACCCTAGCAATCACCTCATTACCCAGCTAAATAAAGCACACGCCTCAGCTCTTCTGATTGGCTGACGGAGCAAGATCACAGCATCATGTCGCATGTCCCAATTACAGTCTGCGAGTAGGTTGCGATCTAGACTGAGTAGCCGATCGGAACATAATAATGTAATTTTAGTGTGTAGAACGAGGTATGGCATCTTTCTGTTTGCCACTACACCGTCTATAAGAGAGGGCTGTGTCAGCTGGAGAAAAGAAAGCCAGGCTAGCAATTATCCTTGACAGAGAGCAAAAATTATCTGTAGCACGTTCTGCAATAAGTACATGTAAGCTTTATTGTTATGGCCTAAGTCATGGAAAACGTAAAACTGGTAAGAGTGCAATGGTAAGCGTTAAAACATTAACTATAACAACCATTTTGATGTACACATCTTAAGAACTATGGCTTAGCCAACTATTATCAATTCTATATGTATATATATATACAGTACATTATTGTAAGTAAGCACCGCTTTTGTATTTGTTTCACTGTACTTTACTGCACCATTTTAAATCACACGTCTGGTCATTTGGACCAGCTACATTAGTATTGCTCATTATCTACATTATTTTGTTGTGGATGTGTTGTAGGGCTTATTTCTACTCCTGAGACTGTGTCTTGTATGTCTTGACTCAGCAGTACCCCTGAGACTGTGTCTTATATGTCTTGACTCAGGAGTACCCCTGAGACTGTGTCTTATATGTCTTGACTCAGGAGTACCCCTGTATGGATTGGCTGATCAGTCGGGCAGGAAGAAAGGGAAATGGAACTACAAGAATAAAAAAAGTGTCCCTCCCTTTGATTGCAGACTATTTCACTAAACTATTGGGATGCAAATCCTTTACCCGTAAGGGATAATAAAGATCTTCTGAAGCCGAAGAAAATCTCCCATGGCAGTTTAACTATCAAATTACATAGAGCCAATTATATCGTACATATCTTTAGTATTTTAATTTGATGCCAGTCAGGAGGTTAGGGTTAGGGTTGTCAAAAGATCTGCCGTTACTCCACTGAGATTGCTTGTTAATTTTACAAAGAAGCCATCAAACCATATTGGTATTGCACTCGTGTTCACATCCCAGCTGTAGCATGTAAAGCCTCCCATCGTTTACTGTTCGTATCCTGTGTGGAAAGCAATCTCTGGTATGTACTGCTTTTGTTTTGCAAAGGCAACTCTCCTAAAACCGGTCATAAAACCGGTGTTGTGCAGAACATGATTTGATTGGGACCAAAGTAAATACTTTATTCAATTGGACATTGAGTGTGCACTCGAGAGTTACATTTTCCAGGCAACTCCCAAATTTCCCATGGGTAATGTCGCCGTGGTAGACCACGTGACATGGGACAACACGCTGTGATGCATAATTGTGTGTCTTTTGGATATTGCATTGTGCCCATTTTTAAACTTACTTGCATTACATTAAGTAGATTTTGTTTAAATGTATTAACATGAATTTCTGCCAATATCAAAGCAGCACAAATGCAATTAAAGCTCTATATAGTAATAAATGGATCAAAACATCACAACGTCATTATTTAGACTATTAGGTTATTTTGGATGTTGCTTTCTTCCTTTCAGATGATAATATTAAGGATTGTCCCTTTGAATATTTCGTATTTCTGTATTTTGTTCATATTTTTAAATTCCACATTGTAAGGATTATTATTGAACGTTTTTTCAGTGCTGGGTTTTAGGGTTAGTATCTACAAACAAATCTAGACTTTTTATAACTCATGCACATGAATAATTTGTTTTCATGTATTTCATAGTGGTCAGTGATCCAAACATTGACTGTGTCTTCGTTGTTATCCGAAAAACAGGACAACGACTGCAGATGTGGCCTACAACTACAACACAGCCCCCAAAGCGACAAGTTACTTAGCAAACTATAATAAATAATCCTCTCTTGGCTCTATTTCTCTTTTAATGCAACATTAAATGCTTTGTTTGGGGAACACTGTGAATTAATGATCAGCATAAGACGAGCTGGATCGATCTGTGCTGTTCAATATTGACCTGAAGCTCCACAACCATTGATTCCTCTGAGCAGAGCGGCAGGGTTTGTACATCCCACCTACAGTTAGGATGCTTTATTTTTTTGCCACCGACTGTTTTAATCAATCTGCCCCAAAAAATAAACGCGGGTCCCTGTAACAGATGTGATGGCCGATAAAACTCGGCTCGCTGATAAATGACTCGAACACGCCCCTCTTAAATATTTAAGTGTGGGTTGATTTTGCGTGAGTGGGGATCATGAAAGTACTGATGTGCCTACGCTGCCTTTATGTCCTCCCTCAGGCAACATTGTTCATCCTCCTCCCGGCTGTTGCCGGCGGCCGCAACACTGACAGCACGACTGATACGCCTTCATCACAACGCAACCTAGGAGAAGCAAAAAGTTATCGGTGTGAATTGTGAAAGCGAGGGGAGGGGGGGAGCAGCACTAGGGTGGGCAGTGGAGAAGGGGCATGCAGGAAGGGGGGGGGGGGGGGGAGTAAGACAGTCTGTGCTCAGTGCTGCCAAGGGAAGTTGCTGAGCAGGCTGTTCTGAGCCTTGCAGTTAATCCTCCATCAGTTGAGCTCTCTCTCTTGCTTTCATTCTCTTCTTGTAGACGGCCGTTATAGGGCTTTCTAAGTCTTTTTTTTCCAATCGAGTGGACGTGAAGGAAAAACATCAGTAAAACCCATATTTGCCTCGTCATCCTTGACATCTCCTCATCAGCAGCATTATAGCTCGAAACAGTGTCTCTTTTACGCAATCAATACCGTTTGTACACTCATTCCATGAGCTGAGTTTTTTTTTTCCCTTTCTTTATCCCGTGCTTTCACCACTGTCCATTGTCCAGTCGCCGCAATGCAATTGATTTGTTCGCTTGCCTCTGTGTTGGAACAGGTTTCGACGTGGACACTGACACTGCATTGAAAGGTGCTGTGTCATAACAACGTGTGTAGGGACTGTTAATGGGCCACCATTAATGGGCCACCGAGCGATGCCCTCTTCTGTGGGCCCTCCATGGGGCATGTCGGGGGCCTTTGCTGGCAGGGTTAGGCACCCTAGTTCCACTGGGAGTGTTGCAGGGACCGCAGCTTTGTTCTGGTCATTTGAAATTCATGCCTGGCTAGAGAAGCATAGCTGCTGTTCACCGAGGCTGTAATAACATGAGTCTGATGTCATCCCAGCTCAGGGTTTCTGTTCACTAACGGATGTGCTCATTGGACGGCTTGGCAGAGGCGCCCGCTCACGAGTAATTGTTATAGTGGGAAAAAAATAAGAGATAAGTGATCTTACTATAAAATCCATATTTGGCTCCTGAATATATACATACAGTAGGTCTAGTACTCCATCATATACTGTAGGTTGTGCAGAACGCTTTTTTTTTAGAAGTTTTCAATAAAAAGAAATGACATTGATTGTAATAATATAAAGATTTGGCGTAGGCCTACTTGTAACTGAGGAAAGCTTTTCCCTATGTGGTTCGGATAGGTCTTTTTTAAATCTGGTGTTCGGTTAATGTGGTGCATTCCCAGCCCAGATTAGTGGAGCACAGTTCCAGTAGTTGTAGGTCTGGTGTCGTCTCACACAATAGTGGCCCTACGCATTATTGGGACGTAAAGGCTATCACATTGATGTTCCCATTAGCAATTATTGCTGAGCAAACACTTTACACATGCTGAGACGTTGTGTTGTCATGCTTAGTGGATGTTCTCTCGTTATCTATCTGTATCTGATGTTTTTCATGAACATTTATAGTTTCTTGATAGACTTTTTAGCCAATAACAGCATACAAGTACCCAACACGTTTCTGTTTCAGTTGGCGTATGTAAAACCGTTACCTCTTACCACTTAAGTCATTTCAGCACAGGAAAATGGCCTGATTAGCTCACGTTGATATTCATTTTGAATGTGCTGCAACTAATTAGATTACACTTCTAACTCGGTTGTCTCAAACGGCTGTGTGTTCTCTGCCGATCTGTAGAAGTGCAATGATGAGCAGTGAGCCAGTTAATTGTACATTATGCCGTGTTTTGCTCAGATCCGCTCTGAAAGAGCACTACAGTCTATTGGGTCAGCATTGTTAGCGCACAGTGATTCCAGGAAGGTGACATCAGTGTCTTTGTACTGAAGTGAAATGTGGTATTTATTTGGCAGGAATTCATCGTTCACTTAAGTAAACCACAGCAGATATTTAACACTGTGAATTGTGTGGTTGAGTCAACTGTGGCTCATAGAAATCGATGACTAAGTAAATAGTTAATAATACAAGTATTTGCCAAATAGTTCAGCTGTTCAAAATTATAGTTTTTGCTATGATTCTCTGCCGAAGTTCTCTGGTTTGCCCTTTCTTCCAGAGTGGGCTTCCAAAGTTCATTCTCAATATTTATATTATTCTACAGAATGTGATTCACAACATAGTCATTCGTTAATGCTGTAACACCCTGATTTTAAAGAACAGCAGACAGCCATTGTGATGGGAGAGCAACTCGCCGCAGAATGGCAGAGACATCTCTGGCTGGGAAAATAACAGCAGAATGAATGGAATGAATAGATGAACGGTTTCCTGCAGCTCAATGGAAACTACGCTAGTTCCTCTTACATGGTCACATATTGCCTCCCATTTCCCAGTTCCATGTTTGATTCATTTAAAGGTAGCCTAATTTATAAGAGAGAGAGAGAGAGAGAGAGAGAGAGAGAGAGAATTAGGTAAAGAGCAGGAAGGGAGGGAGGGGGGAAAGATAAGCAACCGAGCCTTCTCATGGCAGGCGGCCTGATCGCTGTGGCTGTGGAGTAAAGCTCTGGTCGGACAGAGACAACATGAGGCAGCAGTAGCCTCTACTGCTCTATACTTACTGCTCTGCACTACTGCTCTATACCTACTGCTCTATACTTACTGCTCTGCTCTACTGCTCTGCACTACTGCGCCGCGTGGATCCCGGCAGGTATGCTATGAGAGTCTGCTTCTGCAAGCGCACACCTGCCCTGCGCCGACCCACAGGACCCCCGCAACACCCAGCACAGCGCCCGGACCCACGGCAAGTCAATGATTCACTCTCGTACAAAAGCTGTGAGCAAGGTAAAGGGAAACATACCGGTGAACGTGGGCGAGAGATCGCCACTCCGAGAAAGTTTCTTTTTTTTTTGACCTGTCGTAGATAAATATTTGGCTCGGCTTGGTGTTTGTTTGGAGCATGGCCGGGGGCGTGTGCGTTCAGAGTGTAACGTGTTGTGGTGGCTTTGTTGTTGTTTGGTGGAGGGAGTAGGGTGGCTGTGATTGGGTCGAGTCACCTTCATCACCCTGTTGCTTAAAATGAGCGCCACTATTTCAACAGGAATTAGCCTGTTGAGCCTGTTGCTTTATGCTTTGAATCGGTACGCTCTGTATGGGCTGGACCTTGGACGATGGAGATGGAGGACATATTGGATATCGGAAATGTGTTTCAACATTTCTGGTATGTGTTGCTACTGGAAGGTTTATAGAATCTGGCTTTGAGCTCACTAAGAGCATCATATTTACCCTCTTTGGAAATTGAAATTTCTTGCCATGCTTTTTTCAACATGAAACTCTTGCCCCATGAAGACCTGTGTTGATCCACTTGAAGGATGGTCCTTCTAGAGAAGCCTTTCTCTAACGCTCACCTTAACCTCCTGGACATATTTACACTGCAGTGTCTCTGCAATGTAAACCAATGGGAAGCCCTCCCCTGAGGCCCTGTAGGGGTAGGATGCCACCCATTCTTGCCTTTCCTTATCAGAACCTGTAAACGCTCCACTTGATCTACAGCCTCTCCATGACGTACAGCCAGCACAGTACCCCCCCCCCCGAAATGTGTGCTACACTGGACACATGAGTCATATGAATACATATGCAGATGACTGCTTGTGTTGTGGTATATTAAGACATTGCTGTTTATCACTGGTCAAAGGTTGAGCATGTTTGCTGTCTTTACATCTTTAGTCCATTAGTTTGTTGCTTACTTGGGGTTAAGATAATAAACAATGGGCTAATAAAGAAAATGCCATTCGCTGTGGTTTGCCTCTTTAATTGTAATACAATACAATGTTAAATACAATGTTAAAACGCTCAAATGATCTGGCCTGGTTATTTCAGACCAAAAAAAGAAAAATACCCACAGACAAAAATACCAAACAATCTGCACCAAAACAATCTATTTTAGACTAACTTCACCGTTGTTGAATATGTATTTTACATACATTTTATATCATCATGTCCACATACAGCAAATCCTTATTATAGCTTTGCGCTGAGCTATTCTTTAATTGCCGGTAAGCCAGGATTTACAACCGTCATTCTATATTGTAATGATCGTATGCATATTTCATAAGCCCTGCAGTGGATCTCTCCTGCTGAGATTGTCATCGCGGCTCCCCTTCTCCCAGGCAGGGGGCTGAACCTTCCCCAGCAGCACTAGTACAGTCTCTAGTCGGGACGGCTCATGTAAACTGTTGCCTCGGCGGTGCTGCGGTATTTGTTCAGAAAATGGGGATGTGGTGAATTCCTTGACAAATAGTTCAGAAGTAATGCGGCTAAAACAAAAGCCTCAAAGAATGCAGATTCCTCATTAACAGGGGAGGCTTTTGTCGTGCTCCGAGGGCCCAGTGCAGCTCAGCAAATGATGCGCTATTACCAGAACCATGCACTCTGCAGGCTCTGTGTGTGTGTGTGTGTGTGTGTGTGTGTGTGTGTGTGTGTGTGTGTGTGTGTGTGTGTGTGTGTGTGTGTGTGTGTGTGTGTGTGTGTGTGTGTGTGTGTGTGTGTGTGTGTGTGTGTGTGTGTGTGCGCGTATATACTGCATGTATAAGTTCTAGTGTCCTTCATTGTGCGTATGTAAGCTCATTGTGCTTTGGTGTCTCTTCTGTCAAATACTGTATGTAGAGAATCAGTTCCGATGACGCCTATACAATGCAGCATCCACCTTTGCTAAATGTCAACCCATACATCTTCCCCTTGCTCTACCCCTGTAGTTCCTCCCTCTGCCACGTGGTGTTGCTATAGGGCACCAGCTCTTTCTATCATCCTGCGCTTCTTTAAGCCATGCACATGAGCTGCACTTCAGAGCATTCTGTGTTTACTCAAATTAATTATGCATATCTCTTTATGTTATTTCCTTGGTATAACAGGGGAGATTGGGTGTGTGCTCGTGTGTGCCTCAGTGTATGCGAGCCTCAGTGTTTTAAAGCCGCCTGTTCTTTGAGTTGAACCACTGCAAAGCTCTGGCTGGATCCAAACTGCATTGCAGTATGTACCCTGCAAACATGTCCTCTCTCTCTCAGCATTGCTGGGCTGTCTTCAAGATTTGATTATTGGAAGAAAAAAAATGCTTTTACCAGAAAGTGTATGATGAAGAAGAGTAAGAGCAAATACCAAAGAAAGAGCTGCAGGTAATGATAGGTAATGATAGGTAATGAGGTGCACAAGGCACGCATGATGAACCATGGAACCAGAGGGACGAGGTCCTCAGTACTTCATAGAGCATCTGTCCTACAGCTACTCAGATGAATGGCCTGCTTCAAAAGCTGCTTCACAAGCTGCTCCAGTAGACACTAGACAGCCCGGATACGTGTGTTAGTGGACACTGAGAATAAATCATAAATGTTAATCTTGCATAACATATCCTCTTCACTGCTCATAAATCACAACTTTTCACACATAGACAAAATGTAACACGAGCAGGGGAGGGTAAATTGAATAATAATTATTTATTTGAGATGATGCTGTGCACTATCATCATAAAACAACTTCAGAATTTCCCTGATATGTTGAAATAAACATTAACAGTGATTGATTATCACAAAAAAATATTTGGACTTGAATACTATATATATATTTATATATATATATATATATATATATATATGTATATTGTTTAACTTCAATTAAAGGTGCTGTAGGTAAGATCTGAGAGTTGCAAAGCGAGAGAGAGAGCAGAAAAGAACAGAAGAGAGCAAGATGTATTTGAAAATACCCCAAACAAGCCCCCTCTCTAGGTTTTTCCACCATTGAGAAGTGTTGCATTCACGCAACTGTGATTGACAGGCAATATGAATTCCCTGAACCAATCAGGGAAGAGATGTTCCTTCCCAGAAATCAGCCAGGAGCAGTCTAAAATCTAAATTGGCTCATACAGAGGCAGGCGCAGTCAACCAGAACAGATATTTCACTCACTAATAGCAGATGGCTCTGGCATTTTTCAACACATTACACATACGTCTTGAATCTTACATGTACAGCATCTTTGAACAACTTTGATTGATTGATTGCATAGATGGGGTTATTATTTTATGAACTAGTCAAAGTCAAAAGTGTTGATATCAAATGCACAATGCACAATATAGCTAGCATGACATTCAAGCATATCACTATTTCACTGTACTAGGACTAAATGTTGTCCAAGAAGGTATAGAATGGTTATCATGAAGCTATATTTATTCATCTATCTATTTTACTCATCATGTGTATCAGAATCCTTGGAGGCAATGCAGTATAGTTTGTATAGATACGTACAGACATTCAGTCATAAAGAAGCTAAATGATTCAATCAATAAGTTGAATGGTTCAGCAAAAGCAAGGGTAACCAACTTAAGTAGTTTATGCTTTTAATGTGAAGAGTTACAGTAGCAATATCCTACATTTACACAAGCAAATATCCAGGACTCTCTGTTCTGGCTACATGGCCAGTCATTCATGTCTCTTTCGTTTGCAAATGCCCAAAGAGCTGCAATATTTCTCATGGGCGTCTTAACATCATGGTGCAGTGTGAAAAATGCTTGAGTTAGTTTTCTGTCATCTCAGTCCCTCAGGATGTAATGAGCAGTAGTCAGCACTAAGACAAACTCCCCGCACGACGATCGCACCCAGACATACAAATACAAGGAAAAGATCCTAGCCATAGCCAGGGCTTGTGTAATAATCATAACCAACAATTCAATGGCTACCTATGCAAAAGAATAGACAGGGGATGGAATGCAGGTAGCGACATCATCCTTGTATTGATTGTGATTATTTGTGTAATATTATGTGTGTTATTACTTCAGATATCATATCATCATATCCAATACAGACATAGCCAGTAACCAGAACATCTCTGACCTTGTTCTTATACCTGTCCGAACAGCATAGCAGGCCTGATCCACCTGATGACCAATATGTGTGCAGTCACTGAAGCAGAAAACCAAATATAGATTTACACACAGAGGTGTCTTTTATGGTTATGTGGTGTGTAAACAAACATACACATTAATAAAATGTTAAAAGCAACACCGGTCACCTATCTGCTTCTGGTCCTCCCAGGTCACTGACATGTTTAAACGTCCTAGTTAAATCCATGAATGGGGCCATGAAATTGAAATCAATAAAGCGGCTGGTGGGTGGTCAAGGCAAGGACTGCTGACCCTCACGCTTTGTGTGAAATAGTACAAGCCCTCGGTCATGACCAGTCTTTAGCAGCAACACCCGTTCTGCAGTTGGCAGGGGATGTAGTTGTTATGGACACAACATGTGGCCATGGTTAAACATTCCCCACCAGCAGCCCCACTATAAACACACTCTGATTGATTGATATAATGAGAGGGTGGGGGTGGTGGTGGTGGTGGTCCTACACTAACTTCACTTCGTTCCCCCCCCCCCCTTATCATCCTCCTCTCTCTTCCCGCCACAGCCACAACCAGAGGAGTGCATCATTCCGACACCCCGTGACCGGTCAGATATCTCCTGAAAACACAGAGTACACGCTGCAGGACAGGTGAGTCTTTCTCTCATGGTGTAAGCAGTGCTGCATACACAGTGGGTCTTTTGTGTTGTGAAGGCTTGGTTGTGTTGGCGGGTGGGGGTGGCGGGGGGGGGGGGGGTAATTGAGCGGAGGCGTCTGAAAATTCTCCCTGATGGAGTGGATCGGAAGGAGACAAGGGTTTGGTGTCTGGTCTGCTACAAAAAAGCCAGAGAGGAGAGACTTATCTTAAGCAACACCTTTCTGTTCGCCGGTCCACAGTGACACTGACTCATGATGGTCCTCGTCGTACTTAACAGAGGATGTACGTTTTGAGTGGGTCTGGGTTTGTTCAAAGCTCTCAGGATATCCACGAATGAGCGTCCAGTGTTTTCATTGAAGTCAATATGTAGAATTTACGGTCATGACTATTGCTCACATGTGCCTTTTTATATGAATGAATTGCCCACTTTGGACACATGGATCTGTTAATGAATCGCTTTAGTTGATCGACTCAAAAGGCTCTTGATTGTCATAAAGAGATGCTAGTCAAAATTAATTGATTAATCAAAATAAATGAATCGTATATTTTGACTTAGTTAGTTAAAGCCCTGCATGGATCTTGACTCTTATGTTGTATCTCTTTGACTATTCGAGTAATGATATGTTAATAAAGCTATTATTATAATATTATATGAATATGATGTAATATTAATATTATATTGATAATGTTGGAATTTGTTTATGGTTGTCATTATATGAGAGGAGCTCTGCAGCTTATTTGAACCTATCCAACAGTGTTCTATTCACTGTCCAGTTAGGATTATCAATATGAATATGCTGATATTAACACAATTGCTATTTGATTATACTTTTCATTACTTGACCTGCAGTAGGCAGCATGTGACTTTAAATAGGCAGCATTCCAGTGTCAACGGAGTGCAGTTCTCAACAGTTGTCTATATTCATGTTGTTGAGTGGAGCCAGCCTGTGTGGTGTGGTGTTAGCGAAAGCCTAATCCTATGGCAGAATGTAAAGCAACAGGTGTGCGATCCTGTTTAATCTAGCTAGCCTTAGGGAGCCGAGTATTTGACCTCCGCGTTCTCTGTGATTAGGAGATGTGTACAGTGTTGCTGGAGGTTCATCTCCGTTCTCGACGGAAACTTCTATCCAACCCTGTGCGGTGATCTCTCGTCTCTGTGCGTTTCAGCCACAAATTTGCAAACCATCGGGAGGTCAAAAGTTAACGCATAACTCACTAGCATATTTCCAATAGTAACATAATCGCTCTGTTTGTTCCTAATGCCACAGCTGATCTCTTTAAGCTTGTCATCCTGAGAATAGATTGAGATGGACTCTTCGCGAGAACGTGAGAGCGGTGTTATTTACTGGAGAAGCTCTGATTACTCCGGCTCACTGCTGCCATGTTCCACTGTATTGTTACTTTCCAACTTCTCAAGGGCTTCACTTTGCCCTTGTAAGGGCTTAGGGTTAGGAGTGTGTCATTATCAAATATAGTCCTGAGAGAATAGACCTGTATGACCCTGTGAGAATAGAAATACTAAATATATTGGAACAGCTTGTTCCGACAACTTCTACAAGGTAGATACCCTTGTGCAAATATTTTTCAATCAACAAGGGTGTGAACCGTGAAGTTCTAATACATCCCGCTGGTATTTCATATCTCGGTTAAAAACAATGAATCTTAGCTCAAACATGAGGTCGTGCATGCGATTGAGTCACTCCAAATCATGGATGATATGCACGGACGACCTCCATCCACGAAGCTCCCAATGTAAACACGCAACATTGAAGCTACTCTCGCCCCCTCATGTTGTTCACTTTTGACAGACCCACGTGGTCTAAGTAGGGAAGTAGGTCTCCCCAAGTCCCTGGGCCTAACTTCTAATGCTGTAGACCTCCTTTATTCCTCAGGGAAGGCTTCATATTGAGGACAGAGAAGGTAGAGTCGATTCTGAACTTCATTTCAATTACTGGCAGAAGGTACCTTGTCCTGGGGTCTTTGACTTGGTTATTGATTACTGCACTTTGACCAATATATCAACTGACCCCAGGTCCGCCTGCTGGGTCAGGGGATTAAATGTGTCAGCGAGTGGGAGGGGGAGAAAGGGAGAGAGAGGCGCTATTTGATGTAAAACATCACCCCTCTCTCGCACAACACATCTCCAGGGGACCTGTTTGAGTGGCAGTGGTGCTAAACACTAAGACATCTTCTCATAAAACTAAAGAGAGCCCTTGTCGTCATAGTAATGTCCCACAAACAAACAAAATCGACTGGCCTGCCTCCAGCATCAGAGCAGAGCGTTGCGCTGCTTTAATCAATAGGTGATCCTCCCCTCTCCACAAAGTTTTACAAGGCTCCTTTTTAAGCCTTAGTCTCTGACTAAAAAGCCCAGCCCTTCTCTCTTAGCCTTTAGCTTCATAGGGTTGCATACAAAGCAGGAAATAGCAAGAAGGCTAGCGCTCCTTTTAACCCTCCCCCCCCCCCCCCCCCCCCCCCCCCCCCCCCCCCCCCCCCCCCCCCACCCCCCCTCTCACCCCACCCCC
>OOFB01005730.1:26551-31551 GCA_900323305.1 Trachyrincus murrayi
CCCCCTTCTGTCAGAACAATGCAGGGTTCCACTGGAAGTGCTGTCGTAGCACCGGGTCACACACACACAGTTTCCTATCGCAAGCAGGCCATCAAAGCCAGGAAGACCTTGGCCTGAATCAT
This sequence comes from Trachyrincus murrayi, assembly GCA_900323305.1. Lineage (NCBI taxonomy): Eukaryota > Metazoa > Chordata > Actinopteri > Gadiformes > Macrouridae > Trachyrincus > Trachyrincus murrayi. The sequence goes on from OOFB01005730.1 coordinate 26,674, forward strand.
CCAAATACTAAATACTATTGAACTTCACAGGCTATTGCCCATCACATTGGTACTTTTCACTGCATACCAAATATATATTGGGGGCAATTCTATGAGAATAGTAGATGATGACACTCATAATAGTATCAGTTACTCTTTTTTTAGAGACTCATAATAGTATTAGTTACTCTTTCTTTAGAGACTCATAATAGTATTAGTTACTCTTTCTTTAGACACTCTTAATAGTATTAGTTACTCTTTCTTTAGAGACTCATAATAGTACTACATATGTTTGAACAAAAGTGATTGACTGCAGTTAAGGCGTGACATATTGCAGGTTTAAAAGTGTCCTCGCTTTTGTTATTAAAAGCAAACACATGTAGAGGCTTTACTGACCATAATGCAATGGGTGGAACTTTCCATACCCCATAGACTGTACCATCCCAGGTCAACATGTTATTTTAGTCCCGGATTGCAGCAACATTTTCATCCTGCACAACTTTTAGCTAAGCTGTGTGAGCAACCAGACTAATTCTCTGCCCGAGGAGATGTAGATGTTCACATATTTCACGATGTGGCTGTGAAGGAGTGAGACTTTTGGATAATGGTACATTGCATGTTCTATCGATGTCCATGTCATCAGTGGGCTTTCCACATTTCTACCAATCTTCAAAAGGCAGGCAGGTCAGTGTAATGCGAAAACTCCTAGATAGTCTAGGTGTCACAGGTCTATGCAAATAGTTTTTTATTTATTGTCTTGCATCTATACACTCCCATCGTATGCATTAAATCAACATGACAAATTAGTCATATTTGTGCATTACAAAGGTTTACACATGTTAACAAAAGACACACGTGGTACAGGGTAGAGGCGTCATCCTTCTAAAAACCCGGGTCTTTGGACAGACGAGCAGCTAAGAAGTGACTTATTGCCATGTATTATTTTGCTGTAGTTTTTCATTTACAATGCAGTAGCGGAGACAATGCTCTGCTTAACTTTTGCTGCTAAAACCTTTCCTGCTCCACAATGCAGCACATCCCTGCGGTCCTGCATCACTAAGATATAGATTTTTCCCCTTCCTCCATTAATTCTTCAGCATCTATGCTCAACACTGCGGGCATTCCTGCTCGATTCCACAGTTGGCTCTGATTCCTGCTTACCCACAGCAAGGACCTCACTTCCACCTCGGTCCAGGGACGTGTTGCAGGATGATAGAGAGTGTAGTGTCTAATATGAATACAGCATGACATGTTTTTTGCAAATTTTGATTTGGATAGGACAGGTTCCATTTCTTTATTGATTCTTTTTTTCTACAAATTCTGATAATGTGAAATGTGATTTTTAATGCTGTGTGTGTGTGTGCGTGTGTGTGTGCGTGCATGCGTGCGTGTGTGTGTGCGTGCGTGCGTGCGTGTGTACGTGTGTGCACGCGCATGCCTTACCACTGTTCCTGCCACTTGTGGCCTCTACTGTATTTGACCTTTTGTGAACTGCGCTGACAGAGATGATGAACGTGGGAGAAAGTAGTCTCTGTGATACCTACGCGCTCGGCTCATTATTCTCTCTGCTGTGCTCTGCCCCTACTACTCCCCTCTAGGATAGAATCCCGCATGTCCAAGCAACTGGCCAATCAGAGGACCCCCAGTGTGGTCAGCCAGTCCTCAACGGTTGTCACGTCAACGACGGTGGACTCCACCGCAGGGTCCAGGGTGAGTCACATGATGCCACAACCTGACCTTTCCTTGTTAGGATTTGCATTATAACTGATTGATCTGATTCAGGATATTTAGAATCACAACTGATTGTACTACTATGAAAATGAAAATGAATGGCGTGGACAGTTGTGTAGCTCTCAGAGTGAGTGTTAGCCCCCGTGGCGGCCAAATGGTTCAATATACGCTAGTGTACCACTCGGAACACTTCTCATTCTGATTAATGAGCGTGGACTGTAAGAGGTTGGCTATTTTTCAAGCATACGGGAACTCAATTACAAAACTCTCCAGGGGCTAGACATTTCTGTTGTATGGTAATCTATTACAGTAATCCGGGTATTTGAATCAAGTAGAGGAGCAATCATACTTGCTGGAAAAACGTCTTTGGAACCCTCAAGTCATGGTATGAGCCTGATTATAAGTAATGCTCATCAGTCTTCTTTTTTTGATTCCATGTATAGTTTAATTTTAGTTTATTAGTTGTCGTAGTTTCATTTAAAATGCAATGACTCACTGTGCAATTACAATCCTTCTGGAAAATGTGTGGGGGACCAATGATAATATGCTAACATCCATGATATTATGATATCGTAAGGGGGTTTTAGTTATGCGTTTGACTTCTTAACACAGGTGCGTAACCCCCTGCTGTTAGCCAGCCGGTACAAGCAGAAAGCCAATTCTATACGGCTTTCCTGTTTGTCTGAGATAAGCTGCACTCCATCGAGACGTTGTTTGGCAAATGTCCACACTTTTTGTCAGTTAGTGACATATACACCCTCCACTAGACGGACCCATGCTATCAAAAGCAGGAAGCTGGAAAACATGCGCATGCATTCAGCCAGTACAGAAACAGGAAAAAAAGTACAGAAAGGTTCCTATACGGAAGGGAACAAATCTGAGACAAAACAGAGACTCTGTCACTGTAATGTCCTTTCAAATTGTTGTGCTTTTAGCCGGGTGTATATATATATTATTTTATGCAAGCAGTGTTCAGAGAAAGAGAGCGAGAGGCCAATAACAATCATTAGTCAGACCTGCAGTTTCTGGAACTGTTCATAAAAATGGACCAACAATGTTTCAGAGAACAGAGGCAGAGGTCACTACACCCTCAAGGAAGTGTGTGTGTGTGTGTGTGTGTGTGTGTGTGTGGTTTTTATATCTTTTACAGTTGTGTTTTCCCCCCCATGTTACAGAACCTCAGGGGCTCCGGGAAAGTCCACAGCTTCGGCAAGCGGGACAATGCGATCAAACGTAACCTCAACATCCCAGTGGTGGTGAGGGGCTGGCTCTACAAACAGGTAACCCCCCCCCAGCTGTCTCTAAGAATAATGGACATGGCTGTGTGAGGCGGCGTTACCTCTGTGTAGATGGATGTGTGTGTGCCTTTAAGCACACATTGGTCACAAGTAAACACGACACAGACGCCACACCGTGGAATGTCAAGTGTGTGTTGTTTGCCTGATCTAAACTCCCTCACAGCCTGGCCCCGGACTGCGTAGAGGTGAACCCTCCGTTCCAGAAAGGCTCTGTGAGATTGCCTGCAGCGCTGTTCCATGTACCGTTGTGTTACATGATGGTTGGTCAGACAGGAGGATGAACTCAATCATGGCTCCTTATGGAACCCCCCCGCCGCCTAAAACCTTCTCGACGGACTGGGAACACGATGGACTCGTATGAGAGTTTGTCCTTGTTGAATTATTAGGTTGATGAGGATGATGATGATGGTGATGATGGTGATGGGGATGATGATGATGATATTGATTGTATTCATAATAGTTACCATATCATTTGTTGATATCGCTGAGTATCACATGCAATACAACTGATTGTGCGTGTGCTTGGATACCACTTATTTTGGGGAGAATGCGGATCGTAGATCAGGTAATAAAAGATGAAATCATTCAAAACAAGCCAACTTTATGTGTTTACTTACGTGTGGCTCAAGTTAGCATCCCACCCCGAATGACTTTGACAGCAGTGGCATTACACTGTCTAAGTGGGCCTGTATAGCTTCCAGGTGCATGTTCAACGGAACAGAAAAACACTTGGAGACCTGCCTAAGAATGCTGCATCTCTATTGAGTCGGAACAATTTAAAAAGAACAGCCTAAAGCTGTGTACATGTTCAATTCATTGTAGTTATTTGTTCATTTATATATTTATGGTATCATCCCCTACCCTATTGAACTAGATGTTGTGGTGCGTTGATAACATGTTGGTCTTCTAGCTTGTCTGTATGGCACAGCTCTCTGCTGTCTGGGTTATCCTGGAAAGGCATCTCACCCTGGGAACAGCTTGGAGGGTAGGGGGGTGGAGGGGTAGGGGTGTTAATGAAGTCTAACCTATTTTACACACACACACACACACACACACACACACACACACACACTCAAAAGCAGCAGCAGCAGTAGTAGCTGCTACATCTAATTACCAAGATTGTATGAAAATGCCATAAATTATTACACAGTGCTATCTTGCTCGAATCCCGATGAGAAATGTGTGGTTATAAGATCAGGCCACCAGAGATGGCATTGTACAGGCGTGGTGTGCATTAAACACCATGTCTCCAGTCCCAGGCATGTGGCTTTTCTACTAAAATACTTGCAAGCTTTTACACCAGAAATGAACTCTTAAGGAATTGAACTGGAAACGCATCATGGTTTCATTGATATGCATGAGGAGAGTCCCCCCAATGGCTCCTGCTAAGTGCTCTATTCCCCAGCCTTTTCATTACAACTCCAATTGAATTGTGTCTGTGATGACCCGATGAACACAGTGTTGTCCCCCATCCTACAGGACAGCTCTGGGATGAGGCTTTGGAAACGGAAGTGGTTTGTTTTGTCCGACTTCTGCCTGTTTTATTACAAAGGTGAGTGAAATAAATGTGCCCCAGGCAACGGTTTACTAATGGTTTGCAAATTAGGAGCATCACATACCACAGAACGCCTCAATGACTCAGCCAACAGCACATGACAAACACGCACTCACAGTAGACTCATAAAGATTCACTACAGCGTGTCATGGGACTCCTGTTGCTGAACCTTTGTCTTATTATTCCAATTTGTTTCCTGTTTGTCACACATCCAAAATGTTCTTCACAATATGACCATACTAGTATGGTATTTATTTATTTATTCATGGTATTTAATCAGCTGCTCTGACCTTGACGTCACCCCACCTTCATTAA
>OOFB01005730.1:36551-41458 GCA_900323305.1 Trachyrincus murrayi
GGAAGATGTATAAAGATATAAACACAAAATAGGAATATTGAAAAACATATGAAGTATAAATGTGTTCATGGATGCATAAATGAAGTAAAAACCAAATCATTGACAGACACATCTAATCAGCAGGAGCTCTAAAAGTGTTTTCATTTGACACATAGACACATATATTATCCTTCCACTAATACTCTACCCAAAAGTATAGTTCAAAAGGTACTACACATATTGTAGCTCTAACTCTTTCATCCCTAGTGTTTAATTATTCATGTTGAGCCTGTTTGTCGTAGTGTTGCTGCATTGGTTTTTCCAATGCGGTTCAATGCCGTCTTTATAAGCGGTGTTGGAGCCAGGTTTAAAGGTACCCGGCCTCCATGGCCCTTATTTGGGCTCAGCAGTAGTAAGATGCAGTCTGATTCATCTGTTGTGGGTGCTGTTGCACTGCAGTGGGCTGCAGCATCCGTTCTGTTCTCTGCTGTCGGCCAGATAGGAACAGGTTACCAACAAGTTGTTGCTGCAGAACCCGCATAGGCTATGTAATGCAATAAAGAGTCGAATGCTGTGATTGTCACTGTGGTAACCTCGTTTTAACGTTGAAGACGGTTGAATAAGCTGGGGTACACGTTTAATCATTTGATGACACGATTGCTTTATATTATTTTCCTTTATTGCCATCTTGTGGTCAATGTAGCTTACTACCGCTAATATTACTTAATTCCATTTTTCTTTCAAATGAACACAATATTGAAATAATGCTTTCCTCAAACAATTGCCAATTGTTGAGGTTAAATTGTTTAATGTATCCTGTGTTAAATTATTGTTTCCCTGAGATATAATATTTAATAGTTACTCCTATAAATGTACCCTTTCAAAAAGGTGGGGAAAAATGAAAGAAATAGTTAATAATCCCTTGATTGATTATGCAAAATCAGGTCTTCTTATATGACACGTCTTTGCTTTAACAGATTGAAGAGAGACTTGGCATACCCCAAGCTATTAGTTTAAAACAAAATGGCTGTCATTTCCAATCACCAGGGATTCTGTCTGTGTGGCTTTCTCTGCCAAGAGCTCTTAGGGTTTTCTTTTTTTCCATTCAGCTCTCATAAAAAAAAATGTGTGGGTGTAAAACGTATTGAAATGCTCCCTATAGTGCCTTCGTCCCTCCACAGAGAGGATTTGCGATGAATCAGCTGTATATGTAACTTCTTCCCCTCTCTGGAGTGGAACATTACATACAGCATGTCATGAGGTTAATATATCAGTGGCCCATTGTGGTTAATGTTACGTCATCTCTCTGTTGCAGGAACATAGCGCTCTATGTCGTTGTAGTGTGCGATAAAGAGTGAGCAAGCAGGCCGTTTGATGAATAGTTTGGTCGAGGTGTGTTTCATAAGCTACACCAACACCCTTTGTGACATTACCTGTAATATAATAATATCGGTTCCTATAGGTAATGTCTGGTCCTCGTGTCAGGACAGAATCAGGGACGAAAGCTTTTAGTTTTTCCTGAACCCTCTCCAGGACGAACTAAACGAAAAAAAAAGAAATTTACATAGGAAATCAAAATTTTATTGTTTTTGAATTTGCCAATTGAAACATGAAGGTCATGACTAGCGTTGGTCTGGGTTCCAGAGAGGTGGAGAGGCCTGGGAAGACAGTACAGCAACAAGCCGTCCCCCAGAGCCATCACTCCAGCCAGGCGGAGACCCTGCACCGAGCCCAGAGGGAGGAGCCTCAGGATAACGGTGTCCGACTGGCCCCCGGCGAGGAGGTTCGGTACGGCCTGGAGATCCACGGGAGGCCCTCCCAGCCGGCCACGGGGGAGGAGGGGAGGGGAGAGGGCCACCCGCCTGACCCAGGCCCCGGCCCCAAGAACGGCCACCCCACCATAATCCAGGTGTCGTTGCCCTCGGAGGCCAACGGGAACGTGGTGTACAAGCGGGGCCCGGTCTCCCGGACGAACACGGAGAAGGAGGTGCAGAGGAAGACGGCTCTGGCTCAGGTGGAGCACTGGGTCAAAGTTCAGAAAGGGGACCCCCCCATGAGGTCAGCTTCAAGAATTCGATGCTCACAAATTACAATCTTCTTATGGTCTATGGTTCACGCTACAATAAATACAAAAATAAGCACGGAAATGTATAAATTTAAACGTTGATAAGCAGTTAATAAGATCCTCTAGTGACTTTTTCGGTGAAGAATGTAAACGTATTTATCGTCTTTAACTTGACGTTAACATTGACACAAAGAGTCTTTCTGACCGTTCCCTTGTCCAAAAACAAAACGACACATTCTCCTGCGCTCTCTCTCTCTCTCTCTCTCCCGTGTCCCCGTAGCGCGGCGTCGGCCGAGTACCACCTCCCCCGCCGGACGCCACCCACCAAGCCCAAGGCCAACGGCAGTGCAGCGGACCCCTCCCTCCCCTCCCCCTCCTACCTCTCTTTGCCAAAGGGCGCCGCCCACCTCCCGCCCTCCGCCAGCTCCCCTCCGGCGGCCGGCAAGCTGACCAGCGACTACAAGTACGCCCACGACCGCCTCAGCCACTTCTGCATGTCCACGGACGAGCGGCTGGCCACCAAGGAGGGCATGGTGTGGCAGCTGTACGAGTGGCAGCAGAGGCAGCAGTTCCGCCACGGCAGTCCCACCGCGCCCATCTACACGGCGGGGCCCGGCTTCCTGGACGCCTCGGCCTTCCGCGTTACCGTGGAGATGCCGCGCTCCATCTCGGTTCCCCCGTCGCCCTCGGACCTCCAGCCGCCGCGCGTGCCCGCCTCCTTCAAGCCCCTGTCCCCCCGCCGGCCCCACACCCCGCTGGACCGCGTGACGGTGAAGCCCCTGGATGAGGGGCTGGCGCCCCCTCCTGGGGACAGCACAATGTCCCACTCCCCCAGGAACGTCTGCGTGCCGCTCTCTCAGGTAGCTATCATGTGATGATAATAATATTATTTCCTGTCACTATTATGCAGGGTAACCAACAAAAGTAAATAAGCAATGTTTACGAGAGGGAGCGACTGACGGAGCTCTTAACCTAACCTGCTAAATATCATCTTATGTTTGAGTTAACCCCATCCACGCCTGCAGCCTGCAGTTGTATTTAATAAGCGGTGACTTCTATCGCACGACTCTTACAGACTTAGACAATGGGATGTGGTTTTATTTGTAGGTCTTATTGACATAAAAGCTCAATTGATTTTCTAGACATTACGCATCAAATGAGTTGATGGATATCATTATCATTATATTGCAATAGATATACAATAGAGTTTCATCCTGAATGTTTTCTTTTTCTACCTTTCATCTACCTTAACAACATCACATTTTTAATGACAATCACTGTGGATTTTCTAGTGGGCTGTCCTTCGTTGGCCACGCGTCTGTATAACTTAATATATAGGCTATGAATGCTGAGAGTCAGCATACATCAAAGACGCCATAATAACAACCCCTTGGCCCGGCTAGAGTGAAATCTGTTGAGCTCTGCTTCTCTCTCGCAATCAGGACCACCATCCATTAATGGGTCGGATCGTTTGTGTGATTAATGATGGATTTAAAGCCGGTCATAAACGTGCACTCTTCAGACTCGGTGAACTTAAACTCCAGAATGAAGAGAGCTGTGGTGGACCAGAAAATCCTAACATTTTGAAAATAAATCTTCAGGTTTAAAGTGAAAGGGATTTTCCTGTTCTGCTTTCTGGAAGAGTGCCCAGAATCAGTGTAGCAGGTTGGCCACCTAAGTCTATGAGCTGTAAATATATTTAATCTTGATAATATTGGTTAAATTGGACAATGCAGTGACATTTGTATCTGCAATTATCATAGGTGCCATTTGATTTGCTGACAATCTCCTGTTGTGTTTACTGTATGAATGTACAGTACAGGTAATAATAGTCTTGTCAGTGTGCAATGAATACGTTTGGATGACCACTCAGATTCAAGGCAGATGCTTACATGGGTGTTATCTTCATCTGGAATGTATTGCATTAATAACTAGTAGTGGTAGTAATATTAGTATTCTTGATTATTCTTCATCGATTCAACCAGCACCCTATTTCTAATTTTAACTCAATTTAAACAACACGTTCAACTGCTTTTCAAACTAGAAGCTAAATAGAGGTGTTCATTGAAGCTAAAAAAAACCAAGTTATTTTTATTCACGGATACTGCAAAAGTCCGATCTATGCTTGGCATGTCCCATGAGGCGTTGTGAGTGAGGGATCATCAGAGAACTCTCTGGGAAGGGCTGTTACTGGCATGGGACGCTGGTGAAACAGGACGATTCTCATGGAGGAAAAGCAGCAACACCTCAAAGCACAAAGGTTTCAGTCGTCCCCACAATTCTCACGGTAGTTGTAGAGCTTCCTCCTTCCTTTCTCCACGTGGAGGATGAGATTCCGTTGTGGAGCAAAACAAGGGGTCACCCTGGGAAGATCAGCCCAGACTCTGCATTCCCAGCACATAACACTTTGAAGCTGATGTGAATAACACTGCGATTCACACAGTCCACGCCCAGGCCTATTCCAACAGGTGGTTTGTGTGTGTGTGTGTGTGTATGTGTGTGTGTGTACGTGCGAAGGCTCAACACTCCCTATGTTCCCCAACTCTTCCGCCGAGGTCAGACACACACACACACACACACACACATGCAGACACAGTGCCACACCACCACGGTTAGCGCACAAAGTGTCCCCTGTCATCCACACCCAGCGCTGCCTCCCGACCACACCCTCCACATGTGAGAAACTGTGCACTCCACATCACCACATCAGCCGACACACACACACACACACACACACACACACACACACACACACACACGTCCGTGTCCTTACCTGCAGGGCAGCAAACATCATCATTTCCTCCTCGGTGCACTCAATTTCCTCCAGCAGGATGGCCCACTTGGCTTGTTCATAGAGCTGGTT
>OOFB01005732.1:0-12149 GCA_900323305.1 Trachyrincus murrayi
GAGGGAGAGAGAGGGAGGAAGGGAGAGAGAGACAGTCAAAGAGAGAGAGGGGGGGGAGAGGGAGACAGTCAGACAGAGAGGGAGAGAGAGAGGTGGGGGGAGAGAGGGAGAGAGACAGAGAAGGAGAGAGACAGATAGAGAAAGACAGATAGAGAGAGAGACAGAGAGGGAGAGAGACAGAGAGGGAGAGAGACAGATAGAGAGAGACAGATAGAGAGACAGAGAGAGAGAGAGAGAGAGAGAGAGAGAGAGGGGGAGTTAGTTGGGGAGGGGTGGTGGGGATGACTACATGAAGGGGTGGGAAAACCGTGTGTGAAAGAGAACAAGAGGGAGATAAAAAAAAGAGGGGGCTGGCATAGACAGAGAGCTGGTGGGGGGGGATTTCGCCTGATCAAATATGTGCCAGTGGAGGTGTGAATGAAAGCAGTGACTATAGCTAAATTTCTGCCTGAACAAAAAACAACTGTGGTTTTAGACAGGGGATGAGAGGCGGGAAGAGAATGGCTTCAGATTGGAATGGCTTGGACCACGAGCAGGGCTGCATTGCATTAGGGACAGTTTGACTGGGAAGGCCCTGAGCTGCTAATGGAAGCACAACAGTACGAGTGAAACCGGATAGTTTTGGCAGTCTTCCCCCTCCGCTAAGAGGCGTTCATTTGGTCCACCTTGTAGCCCCATTAGGCTCAGACTGCTCGGTCAACGCCGATTCACAACAATTAGGGCTACGGAAGATGGGCTCTTATAATCAAATAATCAAATACCATTTTGGTAGCCTAAGTTATTACTATTTTCCAGTTTAGGCCCAACAACAACAACAACACCAGGGGAGACTTCATTTTCAGGCATCACAATAACAGCGCGACAGAACATGATTGGAGACAACAAAAAAAGCAGCGCTCGCGTTAAAATTAAGCGCCCATGTCGCTAGCCACGTTCACCGTCATAATATTTATCAAAACAATCGCTTTGTGATTGCAATACGACCTGCGTAAGACGCAGCCCTGCTTTAGACATTAGTTCAGCGTGATTGGCAATGCCCCGATGCCCAGATCTGTAGGCACCGGCATGGGAGCGGCTACATTTATGATATGGTTGTGTGGTTACCCGCTCCTTCCACCGATGAGCATTGCTCCCGCGGGGCTTCTGCAGAGCGAGGAAGGAGACTTAAGTAATGCAGAGAGGCTGGTTGGTGGTACCACTTGGTCTGAGAGTTTATAATCCATTGGGCGATAACCAACTACACTAAAATAAAAGCACACAGAGGGTAAACAGCACTTACACACGCTGATTGTTGTTGGGCTTGCTGCTATACTTGAAATTGTTCTTTTGTGGAAACGTTCTTATTCTTCTTATTTTATATAGACTATTTATTCATTGAATTACCAGAAAACATGCTATATCGTGATGGACATCGTTATTGAGATATTAAATGACCTATATCGGGATAGAAGATTTTGGCCATATCGCCCAGCTCTAATTGCATCAGTGTCAATGCAGACAGCTCTGCTTTCCTGTAATTAGATCAATTTTCAACGTTTGCAAATGTAATGTACATACTGTGGATAACATCATGATAAAGGACCTGTAATGAGACAAAAGGTGAAGCAAACTAAAGTGAAGGGCAAGGGGAAGGACTATATCTGTGACATAACTTCACATCTGGATGAACATTAACGTCTGCATCGATAGCATTAGCATAGCTGCTGATGTTAATACGCTGCATGTAGCTATAACCCATGAACGGAAACTTGACACGCAGTTTTCTACATTCACAGTCAAGAGTCACACAGAGAACTAGCTACTGATTCTTCTTCTGTTTCCGCATCTTATGTGTAGACGGTATTAAAGAATGGGTGGGGAGGAAAATAACACAAATTACTAATCAAACACATACAGGACTGTTCTCTTCCATTTAGGCCAACACTAGGGCTGGAAACACAAGCAGGCCAACACTAGGGCTGGAAACACAAGCAGGCCTACTCTTGTCCAATCCAGGTCAAGCATGGAAGAGAGAGGCGTGTAGGTAGAACAGAGGAGCGATAAAAGGATGAGAGATGAGGAATGAGAGTAGATAGAGGGAGCTTTAGAAAGCAGGGGACAGTTTCACTCCATTCCCTCCAGCTAATCCAGGTGCAATAGGGGGGACTTTAATCAGACAATAATGAATTAGGATGACACAATGCCGAAGTGGTTTACTGGCCCTGGAGCTCACATAAACAGCTGAGCCACTTGTATTACTGCAAATTGCCCACGCCTCTGAGCTGATCACCTCTGAGCTCTCATGACTTCATAGCTAATAGTGATTAATCCAGTCTGATGGAAAATTCCTGGTTACCTCTGTTCGTTTCATGCTTAACTGGACGTAGTCACCGAATCATACGTTAGTATGGCCGAATTGCAGAATAACGTATGGCCCAGAGGTGCACGGCTTGTCAATATGTTTCATATTTAAATTGATAGGTTAACAACGTTGACGGAACTGCCAACAACCGACACATGTAATGAGTATGGTCAAAACACTGAGCATGTTCATTATGCCTTTATTATTTACACTTTAAATGTGCTGCAATGTGCGCAGGCTCTGTAGTCACTGGGCGAGCGGGCTGCTCAGCTGACTTTGTGGTGACAGAGGAAAATGTACCAGAGCAAGAAAGAAAATAAACTAACGAGACATGGACACAGATAACTGCGAAATCGGGTTGGCCTTTGCAGGTCAATATTCACTGGACCAAAAAAAAAGAAGCTGTAAATGTGATGTTTATATCTAGTCAGTTTAGATCTGTCATCCCGCCCCTCTGCGCAGGATGTGGACAGGCTACTCTGTGTAAGATATACCAAAAACAATAATAAACAAAGACCCGACCAACATTGATGTTACCTGATAAATAGTTTCGTTATCTATGAAGAATAGACACGTTGGACACGTTTATTTGGCCAGCGGCGACGGTAATGATAAGCGCATGCATGGTATGCGCGATCGATAACATTGGCTTCGTTGGAATTGGGACAACAACGGCAACCGGGTGGCTCTTTAACATCACAGCTTGTAAATAACAAACAAACAAAACATAAACATAACTCACCCCGGTGTAACATCTCGTTGTCGGCTATGTTACGAGACAGGTCGGCGAAACTCACCGAGACCCACACATCATGTCCTCAGATGAGCGTCATTAAGCGGCACAACACAATGTGCAGACGGCTCTTAGGGTTACACAATTATTTAATATTTTTTACACTACGACAAAATATAACATCTCTCTAGTCTGGTGGGCTTGGTGGGCTTCTTCTCGTGGTGCAGTCTCCGCTTTGAAAATCCCCCACTCGAGCGGATCCTTGATGTTAACGTGCTCCGATTCAGACGCTGCCAGCCGCTGGTGTGAGGTATTGTCCTCGGGTTCGACTCAACATGTTACACGTGTTCGTTGGCATTACAATGGAAGAAGAGAAAAAAAAAAAGGTTGGAATTCTGTACACAAATTTACATCCTATGACTCAAGCGCGCACACACACACACACACGCACACACACACGGCGCGTCTGGAGTTCACAAGAGCCTTTGAAATGCGCTCGCCGTCGCCGCGTCGCTCCTTCTGTCGAGTACACTTGCCACGGGCGAGACTAGAGACACACGCCACCTGCCGCGGTGGGGTTCTACCGCCAGGGGGCGGTAGTACACACGGTGTTTACAAGAAGACACCTCCATTAAAGATGTGCAGAATCGATAAAGCAAACATAGCATGGATCTATACGGTATTTGAATACAGGGGGGAGGCCAATAAATATACAAAAGCGTGCTAAACGTCAACAGAAACAATGCCACGATGAGATTAACTTGCATATCCAACTGCCTCCAAGCATAATGAACTGAATAACCCCCGACATATGTCGCCCTCTTGTGGAATCTATAACGAAATGAACAAACACAGAAACAAGAGCATGGAAAAGTAGGATTACATTTGAAATTTATTTCGACGACACTAGCTTTTACATTGAATTGATCAGCATCTGAAAAGACAACTGCAACTACACCTACACCGCCCAAACGGTGACTACAATATACCAAATATTTGCAATAACCAGATGTCTGATGCATACATTTGAGTTAAATCATACACTAAAAAATTAGAAAAGAAAGTTGCCATGACAAAATACATAAATTATAGTCTGAGCTTGCAAAAAAAAGGTAAACATTGGACATAGATTTGCAACAATTGCTTCGGAAACTCTTAACCCAAAACAAAACCCCAAAAAATACCTATAAACATAATGCGACATAAAACATTATATATATATATATATATATAAAAAGAGAGAGAGAGAGAGAGAGAGAGAGAGAGAGAGAGAGAGAGAGAGAGAGAGAGAGAGAGAGAGGATGTCTCAACAGGAAGACACACTGATGTAGTAGTTGTAATAATCTGCATACGAAATGTCTTAAGATATACATCTATAGCATTCGTTTCACTGATAAGGGTATTTATAGCTGCAAATAAACGTCATGTGAGTGTTTAGTTTTGCCAATGGATACCCAAACACCCGACAGCAGTGGTAGCCCTGCAGAGAGACTAAACGGTTCCCGCCTACTATGGAGAAACACACCGCAGACTCTTGTACCGTTGCAACATCTAAACCTCCCCATCAACAAATGTTGTATTGTATGTATTCTATTAAATTTTTTCTATATGCACACCAACTACATTTTGCCCAAAATTTGCAGCAGGAGCACCTCTAATCTTTGCATCTTTGAATCCTTGAAATTTAACTCCCATCAGGACGGATCTAAGCTCAAGTGTCCTCTGCGGTCAAAAATACAACATAAGAGTTGGTCTAAGTGGGCGATGGTTGAAATATTGAAGGCCGGTGATGTCCATCAGGCACAGTTCACAGTGAAAAACCAAGGGCTCATTAGCAGCACTTCAGCCGCTCCTGCATCGTGTTCCTTGTACTGGACTTGGTCAAAAGAAGAGGACGAAGTCTTCTAGACACGAGCTAGCTCTCCAGGGGAGTGCGCAGAGGTATGCAGCCGTCCATCTCTAGAGACTCGGGCCAGCCCTCGTACTTGTTACTGCCTTTACTGTTCTTCATACGCTGGCGAGTAGAAAAGACAACGATCATATATACACACATCTATACATAAGTACTATAGCTGGCGTAGCTTGGCTTTTGTTCTGTTAAAAAGAATATTAAACAGCAATTGGCTTTTTGCCTTCAAAGATTTGAGATTGTGACACCAAGTAATCGTCGACAGGTAGGCATAACATTCCAAATCGCATGGCAGAGTATTCAAAATACTACCACTGTTAGCAAATACGATTCTGAAGAATCAATACTTGTGGTCACATTTAAATGCCCCGTTTCACTTGGAAATGCATCACATCCCAGAAGCAAGAATGTCATGTCACTCCGTCCTTAAGCATCAGTGAAATATAGCAACAACAAAAAAATATAAATAATAAAATGGGTAACGTCCACGTACCTGCTCGAAGGGACTTTTATTCTCGATACCCATGGCGCCCACAAACACCCAGCTGTCTCTGAAGGCCAGCTCCTTCGCTGCCGTGCTGCCCAGCTCCTCGAACAGTCGCCGGGCCTCGTCGTTCATTCTGCAACGGAGAAATGTTAACATTTCAATGTTAATGTCACACCTCATCAATGTTAAAAGTGAACTGTTGGCTAAAGTAAATGTACACTTCCAACGGTAAACATCTGTTGTGAATACAAGCTCATGGACCAAGTTGTGACCAACCAACTCTTGTTATTCCAGGAGTTCTGCAGGGTTTAAAATGGGACTTTTGGGTCGTTCCAATAGATCTTAGAAAACTTGATTATACTAAAACAGTGGCATTTAAATATATTATATTATATATACAAAATAGCTTCTGAACTGATATATACATAGATTTGTTATCGTCATGTTGTGCAGTGTGAGAATGAGAACTAGGACAACATCACAGCAGCTGGCTGCTCATGAAGCTTGTATTGGATAACCTGCCGTATTATCCATTTTAAATGAGCAGCTCTTCTCGATCTAAAAGAGCATCGCATAAAAATAAGAAATGACAGGTCGAGACCAGGTCCCTGTTTCATGAAGCTGGATTTCCAGGCAAACCTAATATAATGGGTCAGAATTCAGGGGAAGCCATAATTTGGGGTTTCAGATACCAAGATTAGATTACTCTGCTCGGTTACCATGGCGACTCATGCTGTGAACCTAACCTTGAGCAAACCTGGCACGTAGCAGGTTGTACCAGGTTTGCACCGAGACAACCCCACCCAAGGCTGCGGTGGCGACTTCTTTCCATCGTCTCATTGGTTTAGATAACGGCGACAAACAACCTTATATGGTCACATACAAAACTATTGTATTCCAAGGCGTATCGTTTTTCCTTCTTGTTAGTATTTTAACTTAACAAATCAACTTAACTTGAAGTAATAGGCAAATTCTATACTTATACAAGTGACAAAAAAGTGAATTAACCCCACCCACGCCTACAGTAGGCAATTTAAGCAGTGATTTATGTGACACTGCTGACCGATGACATACGGGCTTGGCCCTTTGTCGGACCTGCGGTGGACAACAGAGCTCAGATCGTTCCTTGCACACTGCACTCTGGGGTCTAGCGGTACGGCAGTGTCGAGGGCTTTTTTTTCTTCTTCCATAATTCCCCCCCCCCCATGTCCCTTTAGGGGCTCCGTCCTGTCAACAGATAGTGCCTTCTCGCGGGACATGGCATCTAGCGAGCACGCCGTAGCGGAGGGAGGGCAGAGTGAACATCATGGACTTACTTGGTGGCAGCATCATCAAAGGATGCCACAAACACGAGAGTTCCCTCGTGGAGCGGTCGGAGGAACTTCAGCAGGTCAGAGACATCTGAGAACAACAGATAGAGCACGTGAAGTCAGTAGTCATGAGCACCAGGGGCCGTATGTGCTCCCGTGTTGGCTATGTGCGCATGCATTGGACGAGGGTTAAGTTTTAAATACCTCCTGCCCACATGTCAAAAGCCCTGGTTTCTAGGAGCTCCCCCGTCACACCTGCGAAAAACAGAAATGAAACAAATGAAAAAGCTTTGAGCATAGTAGCATAGCAGAAATAAAAAATAAACCTGGATGGATTAAGTCTTACCATTTACTAAAGCTACATTAATGCCTCGGCCAACGTTGTCCTTCAAACTGCTCAACAACCTGTGAGACACGAGAGGATCGGGCTACGTTAAGACATCAGTTCCTGTTAACCGATGCCCGGTGACGGGCACATGAGGGGCAACATGGGAAAACAAGGGCCAGGAGGACTAGAGAGTGGAAGAGGACGCAAAAGATGGAGGTGAGGTACAAACAAACAAATGCACACACACAATCAGTTTGAATACTTGCGTTCAGCTCCTCAGAAAGATGTGAGGCCTGGTTAAGGCAGCAGAGAAAAAGAAAAACGGGATGGGAGAAATAAAGATCAAAAGTGGACAGCGAGAGACACAGACAAACATAAAAAAAGAGAGAGAGAGCGAGAGAGAGAGAGAGAGAGAGCGTCGAGGAGGAGCACAAATGCATCGCTTCTCACGTCTTGTCTTCCAGGCAGATTTTGGGTCCGATCACGTTGGCGGCGCCCGACACCACCCGGAACGCCAGGTGCTTCGGAGGACAAGGGGCCGAAAGGCCACATTTGTACCTACGAGGATGCGGCTCTGATAAAGAACACAACGCATTAGCAAAACACACTACTTTCCATATGTTGGACGTGGCCATTGTCATTTCCCTCACCGACTGTTGCCTCTTCATTTGCGCCTGAAAAAACAAAACACAAATTCAGACATGGGGCTTGGACCAAAACACAAAGCCACGCATGTGTGACATCTAGCATTTCTATGTTCAAGTTGACTTGTTGTTGACCTGTGAAGAAGTGTCGCACCGATGAGCCAGCATCACCTCCGAACAGAGCGCTGGCCACAAGCCAGGCGAGTCCAGCCAATAGCAGCACAGCAACCCCCCGTAGTGGCCCTGTCACACAGGTACACAGCTCCATTCAACAACACTTTCAACTGAATATATCATCATCATCATCATTAATATTATTATTGCCTACCAACCTGCTAATCTCATGATTCCCTCGTACGCAGGCCTGCAAATGAGAGATAAGCAAGAGTGTCAAATAAATAAATAAAAAAACCCGGGCGATCAAAGTCCAAGAGAGGCGCTTTGAGCGACGGTGCATAAAACACACGGCCGGTTTCACACAAACGTCTACGTTACCAGTGAACATCAATGGCTCAAAACACATGACAACAAAAAGGTACGAAGAACAAAGTCCTACCTGTCGTGTCAACGGTTAAAGACGATCCATTACCCTGCCTCCGAGATAATAAAGGCTACGAAGAAGAGCTGTCGCTCTCGCCACCTGGGAGTTTATTATGTCGCTGTTTCCTCATCGAGGTAGTATACTGCGGTTGTACGTTCACTATCGGCTCTCTGACATACCCCGAGACATGGTCCGGTGTGTGTGTGTGTGTGTGTGTCGAGCGACGTTAACATGTAAATGAGAATAACATTGTTAGTATGACTAGAGAGGTGAACCGCCTTCCGGTACACTCACGAACCTCCCGAGCTCCACACAAGACGGCGCATGCGAGGCGAACTGCGTCTGCGCATAAATATCGGGGAGTGGGGTGGGGGGGGGAGGGGGGGGAGATATGTATTTAATTGTTCACTTCAAAATAATTTTTTTTTTAAAAAGTGACAATGTACCGTAATAGTGGCGCCGCACACGCCGATATTATTTAAAATCTAAAATTAGAAAAAAATTGAAAAATAATTTTTAATTTTTACGGACGAGGGCAACACATTGCGACCGCTGCGTCGGGACGTGCCGCTTTACGTCCCTGTTCAGAATCCAAGATGGCTGCCTCCAGCGCTGTGCTTTCCATGTCCAAAATCATCAAACCGCTTTGGGGTGGACGACTGGGAAATACGGTTAAAGTAAGAAAAGGGCATCTGTTCTTTTCCTCTCGCCTTCCAAAAGCCGAGCAATATGTTTTTAAAGCGAATATATGTTTTTGAATACAAGGTCATCTGGTTAACTGCCAGCTAAGTTAGCTAGCTCACTGTGTTGTTAGCTGTCATTTAAGCTCTGCGTAATAACAGACAGTGTGCCTGGTTTAATACGAAAGTGTTGTTTAACATCCGTCATCTCTTCTTCCCTTCTTATCGTGCCAACGTGTTGTAGGTACTTGGACCGACACTGACAGGCTGTCGGGAGAAGTCATCGTTTAGTGTGAGTGTCTCAGATAACCTCTAATCACAGTCAGTGGAAACATGTTCATACTGACATCCTAAGGCTTCCTTTTAACCTGTTGTCCCTTTTCCATCATGTATGGTAAACTTGGTTCGTTGGTTGTCTTCATTTCCCCCCCCTCCCCCATTGGTTTTTTAAATCTTTCTGTCTATCATGGCTCTCAAATGAACTAACTATTGCTCTGTTTTTCCTGCTGTCGATCTTCAATAAACAGAGAGAGAACATAGTAAGCATTTCTGGCCTGCCAGTCTACATTACCCCTCTTACTTCCGTGTCATACTTTCAATCGCTATATGTTACTCTTAAATACTCAAATCGATAAAAGCTTGAACTAGTCAATAATGTGTGATCTGTCACTATTTTAGCCGCCTCCGGCAAAATATGGAGGCAGACACACGGTCACCCTCATACCTGGAGATGGCATTGGACCAGAGCTCCTCAATCACGTCAGAGAAGTATTCAGGTATATTAGTGTTTTGTCTACTGTGTAAATGAAACCTTTGTAGTGTTACATGTGCTTGGGTGAAATTCGAGTTGACCAGATCATGGCTCTTGTATTTTGTTGTCATAGGTTCAGCTGCGTGCCTGTGGACTTTGAGGTTGTGCACGTCAACTCCGCCTTGACAACTGAAGATGACATCAATGATGCTATCACTGCCATCCGCCGTAATGGAGTTGCCCTTAAAGGTAAGAGAATATGAATACAGAACTTAAAGAATGCACCTGATTTAACATTAAGGTCAATGTGCATAACCTGTGTCACATTTCTGTTTACCGATCCTGTCAGGTAACATAGAGACTAACCACATCATGCCACCCTCCGTCAAATCCAGAAATAATCTGCTTCGGTGAGTGTTTTGGTTTGATGGTCGGAACATTGGAGAAAAGCCTTTGTTGTCAAACGAATTATTGTTCAGAGCTGGTCCTTTTTTCTTTCTCTCTATTTCCCTCTCTCTCTCAATCTGTCTCTTGTCATGTGTATACACAGCACCAGTCTGGATCTGTATGCCAATGTGATGCACTGCCAGTCACTCCCAGGTGTCCAGACCCGACACAAGGGCATTGACATCCTTATCATCAGGGAGAACACTGAGGGCGAATACAGCAGCCTGGAGCACGAGGTCAGGACACACAAACACACACACACAAACACACACAATTGATTCCTTTGTCCCATCCACACAATGAAAGTCTGTGCATTTCCCTAAACCCATCTTGCTCTTTTTTGTCTATTTCTATCTCTGCTGCTGACTTAGTAGTCTTTACATAATCAGAAAATGTATTTCTTTCTTTCTTCTTGAAGTTTGATGTTAAGCCAAAATAATTGACTAACTAAGGGTAAGATGATATAATTATAGGGGTTTTGCTAATAGTTAACATGCACGTTGTAATTTAAGTCTCTGCTCGAGCCATGCCCGCTTTTTCAAGCATGAATCTGTTGTCCCTCGGCCCGTGTCACTGTCCTACTGCAGAGTGTACCCGGGGTGGTGGAGAGCCTTAAGATCATCACCAGGAGCAACTCCCTCAGGATCGCCGACTACGCCTTCCGATTGGCCAGGGAGAAAGGTCGCCGCAGGGTCACCGCTGTCCACAAGGCCAACATAATGCGAGTCTACTGGGGGCAACACACACCATTTAGATTGTTGGGTCACTTTTACTGCCTGTAATTTTTTTATATTAAACGTGTTCCTCCAACAGGAAGCTCGGGGATGGCTTGTTCCTGCAGTGCTGCAAGGAGGTTGCATCTGGATATCCGGATGTTAAGTTTGACAGCATGATCGTGGACAACACCACCATGCAGGTAACGGTCTCGGGACGCGTAGCCCGGGTTCGGAGTGGCCATGTTTCAAGAGGAATATGAACCGTGCTTATTGTTCACTCTTTCTCAGCTGGTGTCCAACCCGGAGCAGTTCGATGTGATGGTGATGCCCAACTTGTATGGCAACGTGGTGAGCAACGTGTGCGCTGGGCTGGTCGGAGGCCCCGGCCTGGTGCCTGGCGCCAACTATGGCGAAGACTATGCTGTCTTTGAAACGGTAAGTGGTCCGCCCAGTTAAAGAACCATTAGAGAGAAGAACCATTCGTTAAAGAACCATTAGAGAGAAGAACCATTCGTTAAAGAACCATTAGAGAGTAGAACCATTAGAGAGAAGAACCATTAGAGAGAAGAACCATTCTTTAAAGAAACATTAGAGAGAAGAACCATTCTTTAAAGAAACATTGGAGAGAAGAACCATTCTTTGGGCGTCAGATCGTCTCTCGTGTCGGTTCTTTATTTAAGGCCGTCGCTCTGCTTGTATCTCTCAGGCCACGAGGAACACGGGGAAGAGTATTGCCAACAGGAACATCGCCAACCCCACTGCCATGCTGCTGGCCGGCTGCATGATGCTGGACCACCTCAAGTAGGTGTCCGCCAGCCACAACGGTCTCATCCATGTTCAGTTGTTGTGATTTCCTCACGTGTGATAGTGGGGTTTTGATTGTATTCTTTCCCTTTGGTTGATGCCAGGCTCTACGACTATGCCAGTCTGCTCCGGAATGCAATCCTCACCTGCATGAACGAGACCAGGGTAAGTCCTCTCCCCCCCCCCCCCCCCCCCCCCCCCCCCCCCCCCCCCCCCCCCCCCCCCCCCCCCCCCCCCCCCCCCCCCCCCCCCCCCCCCCCCCCCCCCCCCCCCCCCCCCCCCCCCCCCCCCCCCCCCCCCCCCCCCCCCCCCTCCCCCCATCACAGCAGAGCAGGTGAGGAGTGTACTGGCCAGGCTCCGCCCAGGCAAGGCTGCTGGTCCAGACGGTGTCAGTCCGAGGGCCCTCAAAACATGCGCTGCCCAGCTGAGTGGAGTTCTTCAGTACATTTTCAACCTGA
>OOFB01005733.1:2908-14311 GCA_900323305.1 Trachyrincus murrayi
TGCACACATGCGCGTGCGCACACACACACACACACATACACACACACACACATTCTACCACACACACACACACACGCAATCCATCATATCGGGCAATATTATGCCTCTAACACATCATTACTTTAAGTTATTGAATGAACTCACCACTTTCGGCTTGGTCCGCTGAATGGGAGGCAGGGATGCAGAGTCTTCAGCAGCAGTCTTCTGCGCCCCGGCGTCCATAACTTCACAAGTAGGGGTCTCACTGGGCCCCTCTGGCACAGACATGGGCCCTTCAGTTCCATCCCTGGCCCCTGAAAGAGGGCCCGGGCACTCCTCAGTGGAACTCAGAGCTAATATATACCTCTTGGTCACGTCCTCCAGCGAAGGGGCCTCATCCCCCGAGGGTTTGCCCAGGAGTGAGGGCTCTGCGGTGGGTGGTATTGTTGAGCGGTTGGCCTCTTTCAGCGGCTTAGTGTGCGCGGGGGGAGAGATGGATATGAAGGTAGCTGGCTCGCTAGCATGGCGGACATGCTGGGGTCTGGTTTTGGGTTTTGACAAATGGACGAGGGGAGGGAGCGGGGGGGTGAGGTCGTCTCGGCCCTCCAGATCTTCCTGGGACTCTACATCTGGTTCTCCAGGTTCAAAAGGATCATCGCTAGCAGAAACCCTGCCAGACCGGCCGGGGTGTTTTCTAGATGTCCGGCGACCCATTCTCGGCGAGAGAACCTCGGCCAGTTTGAGGTCAAAGTTAAATTTCTTTCCCCCATCCCCTTGTCCTCCCATTCCCTCGTCTAGCCCATTAACACCTTCGTCGCCGTGGTTCCCAGAGGGAAGAGCGCATTCTGAATGGGAGCGAGACTTCCTGGTTTTGTTACTGCTGCTTCCATGGTGAAAGTGATGGGGCTGTGGGGGCAACGGTTGTATCGGCTCACCTTCCGGCGTCCACAGCTTCTCCCTTTGCTCGCTTAGGATTGGCTCACTGCTGGAAGGTGGAATCTGGCTGGGTTGATCCAGCTCACTGATTGGCTCATTTTTATTAGAGTGACCTTTGAAGTGAGGGTCATTGGGAGAGAGTAAAGGGGCATCGCTACGACGACTAGGGTCACTGAACGATTTCTTTTTGGGAGCTTTGCCGTTGCCATGGTCGTCCACCATGAGTCTGTCCATCGCCCCCGGCTCAGCCACGATGCTTCTAATCACGCCGCTGTAATCCCGGATACTGTCGTCGCGAAGAGCGCTATCGCTGCACACTGACAGGTCGCTGGCAGCGCTGCCCTTACTTTCAGACAGCGGAACGGCGGGGCAGGACTCTGTCGCACTTCCTATTCCTTTGACGGACAAAGACCCCAGAAGGTTGCTGTCCACTGAGCAGAAGTTGCCATTTCCTTCTTCGGCCACGAAGCAGCACCTCTGAGGCATGGGGTCACTGAGTGAACGGTAGACTGTAGCCTCTCCGTTCCCGGACGACACTGCCGTGGACTCTCCGTTGCTGCAGTCTGAATTATTATGACTGGTGGAGGAGAACTTCCTGCGGCGCCTAACGGCACTAGGAGTGGCAGGGGCTTCAAGACCCCCTCCTTCCCCTGCTGGGG
This sequence comes from Trachyrincus murrayi, assembly GCA_900323305.1. Taxonomy (NCBI): domain Eukaryota; kingdom Metazoa; phylum Chordata; class Actinopteri; order Gadiformes; family Macrouridae; genus Trachyrincus; species Trachyrincus murrayi. Next base: position 4,483 of record OOFB01005733.1, read on the forward strand.
TTGAGGCTTCCTGGCATTCAGTGTTGCTGGTATTGATTACCTCAAAAGTAGTTTTGCTGTTGTTTATTGACATTGCGCTGCTCATTTCCATTATAATGCTGTCACTCTCTGCCCTAAGGGCAGGAAGTGGTGTGCAAGAGGTCATAGGTATCGGGATCTGTTGATTTGCACTACTCACAATGTTCTCTGGTGTGTCTTGCCTTTCCTTCTTCAACACGTCCACTTGGTGTAGAACTGATTGCTTCCATGTGGTCACAGGTTGTCCGAGCACATCCCTCGCTATCAGTGACCCTAAATTAACCCCTGCTGGCCCTGCAAAACATCTCTCAGAGGTCTCCCCCAGACCAGTCTCTGGCTCCGTCACTATTCCTTCATCAGTTAGACTAGACTCATGACCTGACAGTTCATCTACAGAGCGGTCGTGGAACATGCTCTCCTCAGAGTCACCTTTCTGCATGGATCTCTCTTGTTCTCTGCTCTCCTGGTTTATCTCCTCGCTACACTCTTGGCTCCAGCCCTCCTGCTTCTCCTCCAATGGTGCGTCTTCACTGTCCCTCTTGCTACTCTCCCTCCTCCCATTCTCTACCTCTCCCTCACTTTTATCCCTGTTCCTCACACTCTCCAACTCCGCTTCACAGTCAGTCTTTCTTACCTCATCCTCGATGTTCACGCCCCCTCTCTCCTTCTCCTCCCCTGTTCGCTTTATAAAGGAGCTCTCATCCTGCACCCTTTCATTGTCCGTGACATGTACATCTTCATCGCCATCATCATTATCATCATCATCATCATCCTCTCTAGCACTCATTTGGCAGATATCTCGTATAACCTGTCTGGCTTCCTGTACGTATCTATCCTGCAGCGGGGTTGGCGGTACCTCGTCCTTGTCATCATATCCGTAATCCCTCGCTCTTCTTCCTCTTCCTACCCTGAAATCAACCCCATCGCTCTCCACCTCCCTGTCACTAACGGACAGCCTGCCTTCATCCCTCTCCCTCTCGACGTCAAGTCGCTGTTCTGAAGAGCTCCTCTGGGTGGTGCCACTTGGGGAAAAACACGGCGCCCCCAAGGTGGATTTGTCTGAGTAGGTGAAGGACTTAGCACGCCGCAGGGTGGCGGTTAGATCTTTGAGCGACGGGCGACACCCAGACTGGGTGCCATGACCCCGTGACCCCATCCTGTACACCACTGACCTCTCCTCAGCACCACCGGGCTTCTCTGCACCCACTTTACGCACCCGGAGCTCTGATAGGTCCGTTTTCAGGAAGCTGAGGAGAGTCATCGTATCGGAGGCAATATCGGGGTTGGACATAGAGATTCGGTGCTTTGCTTTGTCCTCCGTTCTTTCCCTCCCAGCCAATGTCCTTCTGAATACTTTGGACCCAGCCCCCCGACCACCATCGGACACTGCTCCTTCCCTTTGCGGTATGGCGGGAGAGGCGTTGATTGTCGGGACAACCTGGGGGCGCACCCTCAGAGGTGCACGGGAGAAGTTGTCACCATGGCCAAAGCTGGGGGAGCGATACATAGTAGAGTTCCCATGGTAGGTTTTGCTCTGCATGGATGAGGAGGCCACATTGGGGCTCACGGTTCTGTGGATTGGTGCTCGGTGACCACACCTGGCCTGGTCCTCCTCCTTGAGCGTCTCTGTACTAGAGTATCGGCTACTGCTCTGGGAGCCACCAGGACTGGTGATGAAGGAGGGAATGTTGACCTTTGACACACGTGACACACCAGGAAGTGCCGTGGCAGCCGCTGGCGAGGAGAGGCCCTCCCACCGCTGCACCAGCCTTCTGGAATTACTCGCCACAGGTTCTTTTGTCGTCCGGCTCCGGAAAGGACTTCCAGAGTGATCTCCTTGCTTTTGCTGGTGGTGTTGGTGGTCCAACTGTTCCATGGTCATACCTGTGTCACTGTCACTGTCTTCTGACTCACCATCGCGATCGTGGCCGGACGGCAGCAAAACCCTTTTCTTCTTCCTCAGCGAGCGGCGGCGAACCACGTCTCGGCTGGGCGGTCCTACATACCCGGGGCTGTCGTCCTCGCTGCCGGAAGATCTACCCACACTCTTGCCCAGCCACCAGCCATGCTTAACGCGGGGGAAACCGCTTCCTCGTTCTGTGACACCCCGGTCTGCTCCAACGGAGGAGGAGGGCACAGGGCCACAGGACGCACTCTGACCCACACCGCTCCTGATGTGCTCCTCCTCGTCTCCGGAACTAAACCTGCAGCGGAGGCCGGAGGTTATGCTGATTGGGGTTTTTACCTCGGAGGAGGGAGCTGCAGTAGAGGAAGCAAGGGCTGGATTCAGTGCAGAGGAGGAGGTGGTGGAGGAGGAGGGGGCTGGTGTTCTGGAGGAGCTATGTGAGGAATGTAAACTATCCCTGGGCAGCCCGACCCCCTGTCTCTCCCTTCTCTCCCTCTCCCTCGGCTGTTGAACAGCAGAGGAGGTGGCTTTGCCCACCGGACAACTCCAAGGAGGAGGAGGAGGAGCAGGAGAACGAAGGTCAGGGTTGGGGTCAGATGTCAGGACTGTTGTCCTGGAGGTCGCACAAGCAGTCTCTCTTTCGCCGTTAGGACTCGGGGCTCTGTGCGTGGGCTGGCCGACTCTTAAAGAGTGACCACTGCTGCGGTCTTGAAAAATAGCTTTGCTTGTATTGTTATTACTATGTGTTTCTAAATCTATCTCCTTTTCATTTGGGTCCTGCTGCTGGTCAAGACCAGAATAGAAGTCAATTCCTTGTTCTAATCTCCTATTTGCTTTTAGTATTTTCTCTGCCGCCCCACTATTTACTCTGGTTGGGGCTCCAAGTTTGAAGTGGTGTTTTTCTGGCAGGAAAAGGCAACTGGCTTCGTTACCAGAGCTGCTAGCCGAATGCTTGTCACTTATGTCTGAGAGAGAGGCACTTTCCTTCGTGCTAAACTGAATGATATGCGCCGTTTTTAATTTCTCTTCAGTGTCATTAGTCACTTTGTGCTGCTGTGCAGGTCTGTTTTGTCTCTCGCTGAAAATTTGCCGGATCTTGGTGACGCTTGGCCAGTTGTCAGAATGGACTGGAATAAACTCACCGTGGCGCGTAGACAAATAAGTCCTGTGAGACTTGCAGGCTGGAGGAGTCTCCTCGGTAGCTGAACCATCTCCCAACCCATCCGTTGTCAAAGCCTTTTTACAGTCAGATGAGCGCGGGTGGACCTTTGTGTAATCCCTCTTACTTGTACTACTTCTACGCTCGGCTGACAGCCTCGAACACATCCATTTTTGGTTTGCCTTCTTCTCTGAGTCCGACCCTGAGAAAGAGTCAGTGCCAGAGTTTAACTTTTTCCCATCATCTTTAACTTCAGCAGGAGAGTTAGCCGAGTCAATGTTGTGAACGCACCCACTGCCACTATCTTCGTGAAAAGATGCACGCGTGGGTGAAGGGTCCTTCCTTGTGCTCTTGGCGCGGGGCAGAGTGGCTCTCCCCTCGGTCACCCTGCTGCTATCGCCAGCTATCTGCGTCCCAGCAGGGCGAGTGCTGCTGAACTTCTCTGTGAGCTGGCGGATGGATGGGGAAATAGAGGAGAGAGGGGTGGAGGAGCCTCTGTCTGCGGTCGGGAGCCCGGCGTTGGCTGCGGTGATTTTGGAAACTTTTCTTGAAACGCTAACATTACGCGTCGCCAAGTGTTCCACTTTCTCAGCATCGCACTGCTCCGTGGTGGTGGTAGTAGTAGTAGTTGTAGTAGTAGTAGTAGTTGTTGTAGTAGCAGACAAAGGGGGAAGGGCGACACCACAAGCATCCAAATCCTTTGATTTAACTTGCCTATCCTCGCGGCTTCTGTTGTTGGCACTCCAAGACTCCAGTTTCTTGAACGAGACACTACGACACACGGCCACGTTTTTCTTCCCGTCTTCTCTCTTTGCCATTGTTCATGTCGTTCTCGGCGATTAAATCCACATTCGTGTTTCATTGATGGAGCAACTCCAGATTACTGCGGTCCATTCCACTGCATAAACCCGCAAAACAAAACAAAAAACGCAACAAAACTGCCCTTGGGGTTATTGGCTTCTTGAAACGAGGCCAGCCAAGAGATCGAGCAGTTTAAAGTTAACCACCAACATTAAAGAGTAACTAGATACTGGGCACTCAAAACTTACATGTTGTTGGCTCCAAACCGCATCCACACACGAAGAAGAAAGGACTCAAAAGTTTACCCAAACTTTCCCTGTTCCAACCTGTGCACAAGCAAATCTTTCATTGTTTTACTCCCCCCCCCCCCCCCACCCACCCACCCCCATATATATGAATCGCTTTCCTATTGTCAAGTCCACGGGCCTGGGCGCAAGGTATCATTTACTGTAGTCCTCAAATGGTTTCTGAACTCCTTATTTTGACATTATTTGCTTTCCCCGTGACTTATGTTTTTGCATGCTAATGCGTGAGATAGGGCAGAGGTGGGCGGGACTAGGGGTGTAGGGGCTGTCATAGCCCCCTTGGGGATAGAGAGGAAAAGCATTTATTTTTGATGGGCGAAGTCAGATACTGTGGACAGACCGAAAATAATTACAGCCCCGGGGCCCATGGAAGTCTCACGGAGACAGCAAGGGGCCGTGCGTTTGAGAAGAGCAGAGGTTATGGTCTGTGCAGGAGCTATTTATTCATCTGTTATGATACTATTCTGCAACGGTTGCTGTTATGGTGGAAAAAGTTAATTGCCATTGAGTAAAGGTGTAGAAATGCAACATTGTCAATGTGTTTCCGTGTTGCCGTCTAACTGATTCGGTTTTTATTTATTTTTTAATCTTCAGAGTATGAAATAGCTGACAGCAGCGCCCTCCAGGGGGTGCAATTAAAACCGGATGTTTGCAGAATCTCAAAACGTAAACACCATGGTAAATCCAGCTTCTTCGTGTGTGGGCCCACATATTCAATAGGTCACGATGAACAGTTTCATGCTACATGTCATCCCAGGCTCGCCATATTATTACATATATTCTACTCAAAACCAAGCCACTGTAACATGCACAGATGTGATGTTAAAATACATGTAACACAAATACATGATGTCATTCTCATGGGTGTCTGTATTATAGCCATTATAATAGTCCTAAAATCCTAAAATAATGTAGGCTATAATATAGTGTCTACAGTTTCGTATGGGCCTCCATAGCCCTTCCCACAATGATGTCACACACAGTTTAAAGTTGCCTATGATATTAATCCTGTCTAAGTATGCACTTCTATCTAATATGCAAGCATGGGAAATGTAAAGAGTAGTATACACATTAGTGTCAATAACCAGTGAAATGTGAGACACTTAAAGTCCAAAAACTTGGTATGTATTTTTTTATTGACATTCAGTAATACAGAGAACATGAATTCTGGCTTATATTTAAATCAACATAAAAAAATACAACTTGTAACATATTGGATATTACAAAATACTCATTAATGATGTACCAGTGAAACTAGAACCTAAAAAAATAGTTGTAATTATATTTAATTATGAATAGTTACAAAAATAAAATTTTCTCTAAAGAATAATACTGTCATACAGTACCATTACAGACATCTAAATGGTGATGGAATGCACGCACACACGCACACACACACTCACACACACTCACACACACACACACACACACACACACAGTAAATTGCAAATTCTTAATTACTGTAATGCACTCGAAAAATCCTACACATTCACAGTATGTATGAAATAAATATATTTTTCTAATGTTCTGTGAGCTGTAGCTAGTCAATCGTGCCTTATATTGAAAGCTGTCCAACTGTATTATTAATACAGTATGTTCAGTGCACATGCTGTTTTATTTGATCTTATAATGCATCTCTTTTAGAGAAGTAGATAAATATGTTGGTTGGTTTGGTTCTATGGGTTCAGCATCCTGTTTTAGTGATGCCAAGGTCAGTTCACTTCCTGATCCTAGAGATCCTGCAGATATTTACTGTTTTAACTGAAGCTCGTCTCCAAAGTGACTTGCAGTGATTCATTTTGTAGATACATACATTTCTAGATAGACTGTGGACATTGTGGTTTATAGAACCTTTCACTGTGAGTCTAGTCAGTGCTCAAACACCATAATCACTATCGCGTCGACTATTTCTTTAGATTGAGACGCGTGTCATGCAAGATACTATACAACTGGATAAGACTTTTCTTTTTAATTCTCTTAAGCTCAAGAATATTTTTCTAGAAGCATGGCATCTATTTGTCCGCAGTATTGTCAGAGTGTCAATGAGAACCAGAATATATCTCATATATGCCATGATGGAAAACATGTTCATAGCAAGACATCATGCTAATAGCCTCAGTAACTCATTCAAGCACAGTGCAGCTTTCCATTGTGTGACTATGAACAACATGTACATAAACAGAGTTAAGGGAACTTCTGTTTCATGGGAAGGTCTCTCACACACACACACACACACACACACACACACACACACACACACACACACACAGGAAGAGGAAAACCACAGAGTTCAGCCTAAATTCAAACCCCCATCTCCTTCCCTTCTAAACAGTCGAGATGTCACAGATTTCAGTGTTCACATTAGAATCAAGGAAAACATGTTTTTTTCTCTGTTATTTTCTTAATTCCCTGGATTTGCCCAGTTTTAGCATCAGACTTTCATCCAGACAGAAGTCTGGCTGGTATCAGTTCAACTCAACCATGAATACCAGAGGCTTCCGATCTAGAAATAGCAGGGCAGGAAAATTCACGTAGCTGTACTACAGCGGCGAGGAACACATGCACCCTCTAGTGGTCAAGACATGGAAGTGGCAGTCCACACACGCATATAATGTGATACATACTGTATGTTTTATCATTTAAATCTCCCTTCTGACTATCATCATGGTATTCAGATCTTCCATATTTCCCCCCCTGGCACTGACAGAACGCCATACCACCAGGGCTCTGGAGCGGTAAGAGCGCTAGCTACTACGCTAGCACTGGCACTAGTGTTGGACTGTACTGCGTCAATTCAAACGCTGGTGCCCCTGCTCTTGAGCGTGGTGACCTTGAGTACGAACCTGCGGGTGCTCTGGCGGTAGCGCGGCTGGGTAAAGTAGAAGAGGATGGGGTCCAGCACGCTGTTCATGCTGGCGAAGGGCCGCGTGCTCTTGTACAGCACGGAGAAGAGGTTGCGTGTGCTGCAGGGCGCGCTGGGGAGCGTGCGCACCAGCAGGTACAGCGTCTTGGTGAGGTGGAAGGGCAGGAAGCTGACGGCAAACACCACCACCACCACCACGATCATGCGCACCGCCTTGTCCCGCATCTCGCCCGTGGCCGCCGACACGCTCTGGTAGGAGACGGGGCGGCAGAGGAGCCACGCCATGCGGCAGTAGCACGCCGTCACGGCCAGGAAGGGCAGCACGAAGCCCAGGCAGGTGAGCGCCATGCCGTACGGGTAGTAGTCCAGCGAGCGGTCGGGCCGGCTCAGGTCGTAGCACACCGTGCGGTTCCTCTGGGTGCCCGTGGCGGCGAAGTGGAAGGTGGGGGCGCAGAGGGTGGCCACCACTAGCCACACCCCGCCGCAGATGATCCAGGCCAGCCTGCGGCCGCCCTGCTTGGGCCACATGGCGAGCGGGTGGCAGATGCCCACGTACCGCTGCAGGCTGATGCAGGTGAGGAAGAAGATGCTCCCATGCAAGTTGCTAAGGAACACCAAAGGTGGAAAAAAGTTATTACAAATGTCGTTTTGTTTTTGTCAATGCATTTGTCAACGCAACGATTGCATATTGATCATATAGTTTGCGGTCATATTAAGTTGTATTCACACTACATTTTATATTGCATTCCAAACCCTAAGCCTTGTGTTTCAGCAGCGATGAACACAAACCATGGTTTGTGCACACCAGCTGTTTCAGTGACTCGTGAACTCGAGAGCTTCGTGCCCTGACAGCGAGCAGACTGAAAAGACTACCGCAGGGCAGGGTAGATGGAGGAAGTACTTCAAAAAGTCATGTGTGTTTGGGTCATGCTTTTGATGCGTGACTGTAATCCTAAAATACGAATCAATCACACCAGAACAAAAAATATATACAATTGCAAGAATCCCCTTCAACCACCGACCTATGTACATTTAGAGCTGATAAGAAAGAAAATAAATATTGGGTAATAATTCGCCTGGATGAATCAACCGCATGAGCAAAACAATAAAAACGAAGCACAGTAAAAAACCCTCACCTGTAGAACTGAAAGCGGACCATCTTGCAGGTAAGCTCACCAAAGGGCCAATAGTCGTGGCTGGCGTAGTTGTAGATCAACAGAGGAAGTGACATCACGTACAGGAAGTCCGCCATGGCCAGGTTGAGCATGTAGATGTTGTTGCGAGACAGGTTGGGCCGCAGCCTCCAGATCTTCAGAATGACGGCGGAGTTCAGCGGCAGGCCGATGAGGAAGACGATGCTGTAGACGGCGGGAAGTAAGATGCGCTTGAAGTCCTCCTTGTAGGTGCACCGTGGCCCGCTCAGCCTGCTCGTGTTGCCGAGGGCCATGACCGCGGGGGACTCTGTGTGCTCCAGGTCCAGACCCAAGTAGAAGCCGGAGGAGGGAAGGAGACCCAGGAAGGAGGACTCAGTGGTGGTGGGCACGGGCATGGTGGCTCCTATCACATTCTGGAGGCAGGCAGGCAGGGAGGGAGGGTAGGAGATACAGAAGTGCACATTCATTTGGATGCTTTAAGTCAGTGGTTTTCAAACAGTGGGTCGCCAGCCTTAAGTGTGTGGTGGACTGTGGGATGGCCACAATACATTTGGAAAAATGAAGTATGAATGCAGACCGAAAAGGGGAATACTGTATCGATGAACAATATACATACATAGTCTAGACACTTTGACATGGTAATAATGAGAACGTATTGCTTATTTTACAGCACAATATATGTATTGTGCTGGCCAAAAGTAGCTCCACAGGTACCTCCACGGCATGACGAACCCCTGCTTTAACTTACTAATCTAGTAATCTAGTAATTGTAGTTAATTGTACATTTGACAATGCCACATTTTCATGTTTAATATAAGCCAAGGTGTAAAGCACAATAAACATTCCTCCTTGCTATGCTACTCTGAGCTGCCTTGCTCCTTGTTGTGACAACAAAGTGACATGCAACCCTGACCTGGGCACAGAGGTCCAGATCTGGGCTGCTTCATGCCATGCGTGCTAGTAGTTTTCTTTAGAAGCAGTTAAAGAAAGTTATGCTGTGATTCATAATTCCAACGAAGTGTAGTTCTGATTAGCAAACAAACACCAAATGTGGATTAATGATTAACTTCAAATGTTCACTGTGACTTACACCGACAGCAATAGGATCACAACTGTTGCACACTTTCTTGTAAAAAGGAACAGTAGGGACGTAACAAAGAAAATATCTAATGTCAAATCTATGTTCTCCACCAGAGAGCGTAAGTATGTCCCGCAATCACGACATAGTTGGGATCATCTCCATAACATGACGCTACCACTGAGGTACATACTATTTTTAGAGCGTGGTTTCTGCCAGGTAAACTACTTAGGTTTCACATTCAGTGAAGCATTCACTGTCAGCCAGCTCTGCTCACACACCTTGCAGGGTGTTCAACAAAAGCTTAGAGCTTACTGTGTCTGAGGAGTGGTCATGGAATAATTACACAGACACACAGGCATGCACGCATGCGCACACACACACACACACACACACACACACACACACACACACACACGCATCTTCCCCTGCGAACAACACCTCTTGTGTGTTTTGTGTTTTTTACTATCAATGTGCAGACCTTGAGTGTTGAATGTTGAATGAGATGAGGTAGAATGTTAGAGAGTACTCAGAGAGTACTTGGG